>CAUYON010085995.1:0-19000 GCA_963573935.1 Arctocebus calabarensis | reverse complement strand
ACCCCCTGTATAGTTATGGATTTGGGAGATAAAAGACCAGGATTAGAGAGAAGTACAGAAAAGGTTGCTCCAGTGTCCAAAAGAAATTTTTTCTCCTGGCGCTCCACTGTAAGGCAAACCTGGGGCTCTTGAGGGGTGATGCCACAAGCTGGAGCCATGAGAATTTGCCCTGGGCACTCTCAGTCCAGTTTGGGCTCCGATGGGGTCACTGTCCTAGGAGGCCTTTTCCTCTGGGGACAGGCCACCCTCCAGGGGTCAAAGGAAGCATTATAAATGGAATATGCTGCCAGATCACAGAGCTAGAACCCTGGAATTCGCAGGGTTCTAGCTAGAAGGTGGCACTGTAGACACTTGAGGTTTTATTTTGTTATAATTTAGTGTACTGTAGTTTTATTAAGTTTGGATAATGTATGTGTAGGGCCTGAATATATATCTACCCAAGTTAAAGTCTTTCTGTAGAAATACAAATTTACAGGAATAAAGCAAATATTTAAAAGGCTGATGTTCTTTCTAAAAATCATGAGAGAGACTGTAGTGATAGGAAGCTTGAAAAGAAAGACCATACAGATCCTGACAGAGTGAGCCTGGAAAGCATAGCTGGGGACAGGTGACTCTGCTCCTGAAACAGTTTGCTCTACGAATACGAATGAACTGACATTATTAGGGACCACTTAATGAACAGGTCGTTTATCTTTATGTCAGAGATAAATTTCATATAATTTATCATGGTGAATTCTGAAGTTTTAGAATACAACTTTTTTGATTGAAACTACTCATTCTTTTGATAATGAGAGTACTTTTGTTTTGGCTCTTATCTGAATATATTTTATTCTGAAATAACAGTCTTAGGCATGCCCATTGCTATATAATGTCGATAAATTTCAAATTTATCTGTTGTTTTAATACTAGGCACAAAATAGAAACTGGATCTCATAAACCATACCTTAAGAGAAGTGGAAGTATAATTAATTAGGAGAGAGCCTTGAATAATTAATTGAAAATTAATACTAGTTCTGGCAGTGTTTAATTATGTAATTTTGGCCAAGTGGCTTAATTTCCTTAGCTTCAACAGGATCATAGACTATATGACTTATTTTTTTTGCCACAAATACATTTTATTATATGTTAAATACATATTATTTAATAAATACTATACTTTTTACTTTTAAATTTATTGTTTTTTTATAGACAGGGTCCTGCTTTGTCATCCACCCACACTAGAGTGCAGTGGCACAATCACAGCTCACTGTAACCTGGAAGTCCTGGGTTCAAGTGATCCTCCTGCCTCAGCCTCCTAAGTACCTGGTATGTACCACCATACCTAGGTAATTTTTGTATTTTTTTTTTTTTTTTGAGACAGAGCCTCAAGCTGTCACCCTGGATAGAGTGCTCTGGCATTACAGCTCACAGCAACCTCCAAATCCTGGGCTCAAGCGAGTCTCCTGCCTCCTAAATAGCTGGGACTACAGGCGCCCGCCACAACGCCCAGCCATTTTTTGGTTGCAGTCGTCATTGTTGTTTGGCGGGCCCAGGCTGGATTCGACCCCAGCAGCTCAGGTGTACTTGACTGGCTCCTTAGCCCATTGAGCCACAGGTGCTGAGCCAATTTTTGTATTTTTTGTAGTGATGGCTCATTATGTTGCCCAGGCTGGTTTCGACCTTCTAATGTCAAGAAATCCTCCTGCTTTTGTCTCCCCAAATGATGAGATTATAAGTGTGAGCCACTGTGCCTATTTTTAATGCTTTTTGAATAAGTAATACATCTTCGTGGTTCAGAATTCAGCCATGAAAATTAAGTAGGTCTCTGTTATGAACCCCTGTTCTCCAGTCAAATACGTCTTTCATACAGGCAACTAATGCTATTATTTTTTTTCAGTAGTGTCATAGGAATGCTTTATACATATATAAACACATACATGTTACATCTCTTCTCCCCCCGACACACCTTTTTTTTTTTAAAGAAATAACATCCAGAACATACTAGTTTTTCTGTTGAAGATATTTTGGTAATTATTTTTCTGTATGAGTTAAAATTTATTTGCAGATGAGTACCTATTTATAAGTAAATACACTGAATAGATAGAATAGGTTAAAAAAAAAAGAGAAGCCTCTGGGCGTTGCCTCTGGCTCAAGAGTAGGGCCCCGATCCCATATACTGCAGGTGACCGGTTCAAACCCGGCTCCAGCCAAAAAAAAACTGCAAAAAAAAAAAAAAAGTAGAAGCCTCTCCTCTGGCTGCTCCCACCTCTGCAGGTGTGGGTGCTTTCAAGTTGGCTAGGTGATGGCTGATGCTGTTAATCCTGTTGGAGTATTTGGTCTGAGATTTTCTACAAAGAAAATAATGCAGACACATTTCAGCTAGTTCCTGGGAACAACCAAATGGCTAAGGCATGTATGTATGAAATAAGACTATTGGGTGGCGCCTGTGGGTACAGTATATGGGTAGGGCCTCAGCAGAACTGCAACAAAAAAATAGCCAGGCGTTGTGGCGGGCGCCTGTAATCCCAGCTACTCGGGAGGCTGAGGGAAGAGAATCGCCTAAACCCAGGAGTTGGAGGTTGCTGTGAGCTGTGACGCTACGGCACTCTACCCAGGGTGATAAAGTGAGACAATATCCCTCTAAAAAAAAAAAAAGAATATTAAGAGGATAGATAACAAGGGAGAAATAGATCAAATTTATGTAGGTAACTCTGAGATGGAGGGCATGAGTCAATCAGACTGGAAGTAGGGATTAGATAAATTGATCTCGGAAGCTTCAGAAATTAAGAAGAAACTAAAAAAGTCGTGAATGCTTTTCTGTCTTCAAATGTTAGCGTGTATAAAGCTGGCCAACTCCCCACGCTGACCAACCTCCTTAAGTTGACCTAATTTTCACGGACCAGACATGCCGCACCTGTGCAGTAGGCCCAGTTCCTTCTGGTGACCTCCACATGTTGACCAGTGTGTCACAGTCCCTTTGGGGGGGTGCAGCATGGAGAAGTTCTGCCATCTTTGTTAGGCACACTTATGTGCCAGGCTTTGTGAAGCAGAAAGGGCTCCTGGGTCCTGACACTCAGAGTTTTACCTGAGAAAGTCCAGCTGTGATAACCCTGACTGCTGACATGAGTGGGAGGAGCAGTAGAAAACAGGAGAAAAGGAAGTAGAAGGGAGTTTACAAAAGTAAAGAGGAGGGTGCTGTCAGGTTCCCAGAGGGGCCGTGGAGGCAGAGGTGAGGTCAGGATGGGAGAGCAGGGCAGGCTGGGTGGCCGAGGGGTTCATACTGAGTGCAGAGAGGAAGGAGAGATTTCTTTTCAAAACATAAAGATAAAAACAGATGCAACGTTTGAGGGCTGGCACCATTACTGTAGGAACTGAAACAGATATATCTTTCATTCTGATATGAAAAATGCTTCGTTAGGGTTTATGGATAACAGGTCTTAGATGCACAGGGCTTCAGAGTTTGTCCTGAGGAACAAATTTCAGTGAAACGCATGGGTAGCAGCACGTGTAGTAGGTTTTATCCCTCTCAGCATCCTATCCTAGAGGGCCATTTTGTGTTCAGAGATTGACCTGGTGTCTTTAGATGGAGATGGAAGAAAACCTTTTCCATTAGAATTCAGCTGGTTATCATGATTTGTTGGTCCTGATGTGAGAGAGCAGTTTTTAAGATAGCTTGTCTGATCCATTTGGGAATGGGGGAATGGTGCGGTTATGGAGGAGGGCGTGTGGAGTGGGTAGACCAGGGGTGGTGGCTTGGTAGACTTCTGTTCCAGTAACATTGGGAAGCATTCTTTTATTCGTTCTGTACAACCCTGAGGTAAGCTTTATTATTTGGGGGATAGGAGAGGGACAGCTTTTATTGTATTCTATTAGAATTTTTATTTGTGTAAAGAGTTATATTGATTATGAAACCAATATCCAAATTCCTTTTTCTGAAGGCAAACAAAGCCACTCAGATGTTTTCTGGTGATTGTATCCTACAAGCAGTTTTTGTTTAATTTGATAGTAAATTTAGAGTTCTTGGTAGCAGGAAGGGTGAATAGTTGAAGCAAACGGTAGTCACATTTCTATTGTAAGGTGACTGCTTGGTCAGCTGCCTTAGACTTCTTCATGTGCATCCCCCTTACACCTGTGAAGTCTCATGATGCTTTACCTCTGTCTTCCTGGGAGGCAGAAGCACAGAGCTGAAAATTATTGTTTGGGATGAGCTCTTAGATCTGAGAATGGCTAAATGTAGGTAGCTTTGTGCATATTTTGTGTGTGCGTCTGTGTGTGTGGAAGGGGGTGGCAGAGAGTACGTGATCTGAATTGGGAGACGGGAATGTTTCCCAAAAATCTCATGTAAAGTTCTTCTTTTAGCTGTTTTTAAAAATTCAACAGTCCTCTGGAGGGCTGTCCTGTTAAGAGGCTGCCATGTATTTGACTGTATCCATCTTAGATCAGTAGCCCCCTGAAGAATCTGATGGCCTCTTGGCTGCAGACGCCTCTGTAACACAGAGGCACACTGCCTGGGGATGCACACAGGCGTGGCTTATACATGCATTTTCAGCAGGGTCCATTATTTCCTGCAGCCCACACGTGACCTCTCTCATTGTCAACCTCACCTAAGGTTGTATTAATCTAGACTTCTGAACAGCACATACTCGGGCACCAGAAGTTTGAATGAACTTGAAAACATGATGGAGAAAGGGGTTAATTTTGAGGCCTAAGACTCTGTCTAGAAAAAGCCAACTGAGCAGAAGGAAAACAAAGGGTGCCTTGCGGCCAGCAGAGGCCAGAGGGCTGGTAGGGACAGGTTGGGACCTTCCCAGCTGGGGGAGAACTGCCTGCACACAGCCCTGATCCCCGGCAGAGTGAGAGTCTAGACAGGCTCTCATTGCCAAGTTGTTAAACTCAATATGGGCACTAAAATGTGTTTCTTTACACTTTACATATTATAAACTAATATTTTAAGGTTGTCTTTGAACCAAATTAATATTGTGTTATCATTTTTAGAAAACAGGGACCTACTGACAAGTAATTTGTTATATTTTGAGCTTTCTTAAGGAGTCCTGCTTTCTTTAGATAAAACACTTTTTCTGGAAAAACTTTAATTTATAAGGAAAACAATGTCAGCTTTTCAATTTTTATTTATTTATTTATTTATTTATTTATTTATTTTTTGAGAGAGAGTCTCACTTTGTGACCTTGGGTAGAGTGTCCTGGCATTGTAGCTCACAGCAACCTTAAATTCCTGGGCTCAAGAGATCCTTTTGCTTCAGCCTCCCCAGTAGCTGGGACTATAGGTGCCCACCACAACGCCCAGCTAATTTTTAGAGTTAGGGTCTCACTCATGCTCCGGCCGGTTTTGAATTCCTGAGCTTAGACAATCGCTCACCTAAGCCTCCCAGAGTGCTAGGATTACAGATGTGAGTCACCATTTCTGGTCCCTTTTCATGTTTCTTTTCTTTTTTTTTTTTTTTTTGAGACAGAGTCTCATTTTGTTGCCCTCAGTAGAGTGCAGTGGCGTCATAGCTCACAGCAACTTCAACCTCTTGGGTTCAAGTGATCCTCTTGCCTCAGCCTCCCAAGTAGCTGAGACTACAGGTGCCCACCACAACACCCGGCTAATTTTTAGAGATGGGGTCTTGCTGTTGCTCCGGCTGGTCTTGAACTCCTGAGCTCAGCTGATCTACCTGCCTCAGCCTCCCACAGTGCTGGGATTATAGGGGTGAGCCACCATGCCTGGGCAGCTTTTCAATTTTAAATGTAAAGTTCCATGTTTCAGGGTTATCTATTAATTGCAATAAATTAAGTTCCATCTTATTTTTGGGTACCATATTAAGTAGTTTTAACATAGAGACAGTGAAATTTGTTTTATTCTACGTCCTGAAATAACTTTTTAATTTTGTATTTTAGAAATTAGGTTGAAGAACACTTTTATGACTGCATTCAGCCTTTAGAGTTAAAGCACTAGCAAATTTGAAAATTTAACCCTAAATTTTCAACAGATAGTTTTCTTGTCCCTTCCTAGCCCTCACATTATTTCTTACCAAACTATAAACTTTTCTGAAGGGAATAGCATATCACTTGATATGATCTAGCCATCATTGTGTTTGGTCTGGGGAGTCATAAAATATTTTTGCTATTAGTTTCAGTGTATGAAGTTTGAAAGTACTGTCTTTGAACAGATTGTGAATATGGTTTAGAATATATAAAATAAAAATTGTGTGTATCTTCTTCTTAGTGGATTTTTATTTGTTATGTATGAAGCTTCAGTCTTTTGAATTACGTTAGTATTTCTTGAACCTGGAATTTGCCTTTTCTGGAGGATCTGCAGAGGTGGTGTGAAGCTGCTGCTCCTGCATCTGGGCCCACGCCTCCCCTTCTACCTGTCACCTGTGCTAGGAGGCATGTTCCTCCTGGACCAGGAGACTTTTGACAAAAATTAAAACTACAGAGTGTTTTCTCAAAGCAGGGATTTAAAGGTTTATTGAAAATTTACCATGTGGGCTTTTGAGAAATAGGGTCTTTTTGAGTTACTTGGGTCTTAAGCTTAACTTAACCTAGCCTTCTCTCAAACTTTTAATGTCTGATGTTTTTGGTTCAGATTTGATAGTAAGAATTATACATATTTCTAGTATCTGAATAGTTAAGGTGTATTGTGTATTACATATTTATGTCCAAATTACAAGACTTGGAGTATATTTACTTATTTTAAAGAAGTGTAGAGATTTAGGACATCTTTGTTTGATGTCATTCTTTAGCTTTGTGATTATACGTCTTTTTTTTTTTTTTTATGATTAGTCTTATTTGCAAGTACTTTCAAGATGAAAGTCATTTCCCTGGGTAGTTTTACAGAAACGTTCTGTACAACTGAGGATTGTCTGGGATATTGCAGTCCCTTCTCTTCCTAAGTTAGGGCTGTGAGAGAACAAGGCCTTTTCTTGCTGACTGTCTTGCTTTGCATCAGTTTTTGTAGATAGTCTGATTGCGAATTAGCATTTAAAGCAGGGGTCCTCAAACTACAGCCAGTGGGCCGCATGTGGCCTGCTGAGGAATTTATCCAGCCTGCTGGGTGTTTTTGCTGCCGCTGCCTGTCCTGCTTAGCCACTGCCTAGTCCTGGCACGCAGTGTGTAAGTGTGGAATGTGCGCGCACTCTCCGACTCCCCTCCTCTCTGTCTCTCGACGACTCCTCTCAGTCTCGGTGCTTGCCTGAGGACTGAGGTGAGAACAAGTTAGGATTTATTTTTTTGAAGTTAGGAGGTCTATTTCTTTTTTATTTTGCAGTTAGTAGGGCCTTTTGTTTTTGCGGTTAAGAGGAGGACCTTTCTTTTCTGAAGTTAGGAAGTCTTTACGCAGTGTGCATAGGAATTTGTTCATAGTTTTTTTTTTTTTTTTTTTTCAGTTTTTGGCCGGGGCTGGGTTTGAACCTGCCACCTCCGGCATATGGGTCCAGCACCCTACTCCATTGAGCCACAGGCGCCACCTATAGTGTTTTTTAAAAATAGAGTCTGGTCCTCCAGTGGTCTGAGGGACAGTGAACTGGCCCCTTGTTTAAAAAGTTTGAGGACCCCTGATTTAAAGTCTTCAGTGTGGATTACTGATGGACTCACAGAACAGTTTAAAGGATACACACCTGCACAGTTTGTAATGACTTTGAAACAATGTTAAAGAGATTTGCAAGGTTTGAGACACACCGTGGCTTATTTGTGTGTGTCTGTCTGTCAAGTCTCAGGAATTTAGTCTCAGGCTTCTAAAAATTTTACTAACCAGAGCTAATAAAATTCTGTTGTCCCAGTTTCAGCCATCTTAATGCTAACTTTAGAAGAAAGCATGTCCATTTTAAAAATTCAGTCCATCATTAATTTTGTCTAAAATCTGTCATAAGTCTCTGACACATCTGGTTTTTAAACAATAACCAAATAATTTAGTCTTATTTATATGATAAGAATAGAACTGGTATTTATTGTTTATACTTATGCAATTTTATAGATGGAGTTTTAACATTGAATGCGGAGAACTCTAATTATGCCTACCCAGCCCCAAACTTCCATAAATGTGAAATCTGTCTGCTGTCTTTTCCAAAAGAATCCCAGTTTCAACGCCACATGAAGGACCATGAGCGCAATGACAAGGTATGTATTTTCAAGAGGGCTGCCAGGAGCGTGAGCATTGATACTGGAGGTATTGTAAAAATCAACACTTAGAGCTAAATGTTTTCTTGTCATTTAGGTCCCTAGGTTGTGGAACATTTCCTGGTAAACATTTTGGCATTTTTGCAGTTGCAGTTGTAGTCCCAGCTGTCACCAGGTGGAGAGAACAAGCGCGCACCCTAGTGCATTTATGAGTGGACAAAGAAATGTTTTAGAAATATGGCTTTTTTTTAGTAGTTTCAATTTCCCGTATGATTGAGCACAGAGTTGGTATATTTTGAAGTATTTTTCTCCAGCAGGGACTTTTGCCCTTCATGGCTTTGCATTTTACAGTGGTGTTCTGTATCCCAGCAGGGAGCAATGCTGTCTTCAGTGGCGCTTTGAACCCAGTTTTGCATTTGTAGTGTTTCTCGTGGGATATGTCAAGAATTTTAGTGTCTTTATGGAATAATTTGCCTGATAGATGGAAAGTGCAGTTAAAACTAGAATTAAAGTAGTGGTTGTTGACTTTTCTCTAGGTAGGAGAACGTAAGCCATGAATCGTTTGAGGCCAGAAAGATGCCAAGAATCTTCCCTCTAAAGAAAAGGGTGCTTTGAGCACGCATGATGATGCTTTGACTGTAGGATGTAACACAGACACCCACTGGCATTATTTTCTCAAGCTGACTATCTGTAGATACTTTCTCCTTTAATACTTCAGCAAGGAGCTGAGGATTACCTTACCTTCCTATCAGTGGAAGAAAACCTTCCGATCTGGGAAAATTTTAGACCAAGATGAGCAACGCTCTTAAAACGTAATACAAATTTATGTGATTACTTACTTTGTTTGAAGTGATTTTGTTATAAGAGTGGCGTTGGTCAGAAATAGAAGGGAAAAAATCCAGCTTAATGAGTTGAAGTTTCTCACTTTCATAGAGACCACAACCTGATAAGTTTATATGCATCACTTCTTATTAGAAATATTTCCTAAATGTCTGCGTTTTCATTCTTATAATCCTTTGAGAAATTCTGGCAGGGAGCTTTAATGGGTCCATTTTGCATTTATTAACTTCATGTCTGGAAGAGACTTCAGAAGTTTTTTAGTAGCTGTAGATTATGGTACTTATTGATATTTTTATAACATTTATTGAACAGTGTCAGTGGAAAGATTGTATTTTAGTGGCTTCTTTATTTTTCTTTACTTTTCTTTCCAAATAGCCACATCGATGTGACCAGTGCCCCCAAACATTTAACGTTGAATTCAACCTGACACTTCATAAATGTACCCACAACGGGGAAGATCCTACCTGCCCTGTGTGTAACAAGAAATTCTCCAGAGTGGCTAGTCTCAAAGCGCATATTATGCTACATGAGAAGGAAGAGGTAATTGTTATCATTTTGCATATATTTTGTTAACTGGTTGTTCAATTGCATCTAGGCATTAGGAGGATTTTAGCTATAAAGTGGTTTTAAAAGCCTTTGGTCTAAATTTTTAGGAGCTAATTATCATTAAATTTGCCTTGACTAGTCTTAGTTCACTGATAAAAATGTTTTATCATAGTCAATACCTTAGGGTAGAGACATTTTACTATGTCCACATTGTGGAGGCCCCCCGCCCCCTTCCCCTTTTTTAAAAAAAGAAATTAACTTTTTGTAGGGTTCTTTAGGGCCAAAAGTAACTTTTCTGCTTTGGAGGATAGAAGGAGAATTTCCTTGTTTGTCTGTGTCCTCTGACCCTAGGAAGTCTGAGAGAAGAGGAGGAATCACTGTGGTCACAGCACATCAGTACCCCCAGGTGAAGGCCCCAGCACCTTTGCCAACTGAGTTCTAGGGACAGCCCCAAGAGTGACAGGGCCTGGGTGCTGGGGGTAGGTGGGGCTGAGCTGAAGTGCATGGCTTTTGCTTTAAAAATGTGCTCTTCCGGGCTTGTTACCCTTCTCAGGAAAACACAAAAGTAAGAGGGAGAAAATAAAAGTCATGTCTAATTTTGAGATAACTGCTGCTCACTATTCGGTGTATTTCCTTCCTAAGATAGGAATATAGATAGATTGTTTAAATTATGTGTACAGATGGTCCTTGATTTAGGCTGATGTGAATATGATATGTGTTTGGTGGTGATCCCGCTTCTCCTGTGATGCTGAGTAAGCCCACCCTGCTCTCACCAGGTGTGGCTTACACAATTATTAGTTTGCAGGGGGTTTATCAGGACTTAATCCCATCCTAAATCTAAGAGAATAAAATTTACATCCTAAAAATTGAATTCATACTTTCTGCATAGGTTTAGATATTCTTTTTATAAGTACCTTTAATTTTAAAATAATTTATTTTTATCTTTTAAAATCTCATATATATATAATTCATGTTTATTTTGGAAAAAGTTAGAAACAAAAGTAACATTAAAAGTACCTATAATGACTTATGCCTATGACCCTGGCACTTTGGGAAGCCAAGGTGGGAGGATTGTTTGAAGCCAGGAGTTCAAGGCCAGACTGGACAATACAGCAAGGTCCTGTCTCTACACAAAACAAAGCAAAACACTTATAGTGGAGTTTAAAAAGGTCAAACTCATAGGAACAGGGTTAAATAGTATTACCAGAGGCTGAGGATGGGACGATAGGGAGATTGGTCAGAGGCTGCAGTGTTTCTTTTGGACTGGAGCAATAAAGTCAAGAACTGTGTTATACTGCAGGGTAGGTATCACAGCTAATAACAATGCATCATATGTTTGAAATTTGCCGAGAGAGTAGATGTTGAGTGTCTCACCACAAAAAAATATTTTGGTTAGTAATGTATATGTTAAATAGGTTGATTTAGCCATTCCACAAGGTATACATGTGGTATACATATATGAAAACATCATGTTATACGCCATAAATATGTATACTTTTTTACTTGTCAATTAAAATATTATTAATTAAAAAATTTTATGAAGCATTCATAATCATACTATTTCAGACTTTTAATACAAGCTTCCCATGAGTGCTTCTATATTTAAATTTTTTTTAAAATACAGAAATAGGATTATGCTGCTGTACAGACTATATCATGACCTGCTTTGAGGTCATGACAGAGGGGGCCAAAAAAATTTTAATACTCAGTTACATTTGACTTCTGCAATTACAAGAGATATAAGATACAATATACTGTGTAAGGTAACAAACGTTATTGGTATATATCAAATATTACAATTTTAATAGTTTATTCCTTTCCTAAAGTGTGTACACATTTTTGCCCCCCTCTGTATACCATGAATATGTCCTCCTTCTTCTCACTTATTATCATGAGTGTTTTCTCATTTCAATATTTTATTTTATTTTATTGATTGTTGAGGATCCATTGAGGGTACAGATAACCAGGGTACACAGACTGCATTTGTTAGGTAAAGTCCCTCTAATAATTGTGTCACTCTTCCAAGAGTTGTGTGACACACCCTGACCTCCTCACCCCTCTCTCTCCATCCCTCTCCCCGCTCCTCTCTTCCCACACCCCCCACCATGTACTGGGTCATCAATTGTCCTCATATCAGAATTGAGTACATTGGATTCTTGCTTCTTCATTCTTGTGATGCTTTACTAAGAAGAATGTGTTTTAACTCCGTCCAGGTTAATGAAAAAGAAGTAAAGTCTCCATTTTTTTTAGTGTTTGAATAGTATTCCATGGTATACATATACCGCAGCTTGTTAGTCCATTCCTGGGTTGGTGGGCATTTAGGTTGTTTTCACATTCTGGCAATTATAAATTGAGCTGTGGTAACCAGTCTAGTGCAAGTGTCCTTATGGTGAAAGGACTTCTTTTCTTCTGGGTAGATGCCCAGTAGTGGGATTGTAGGATCAAATAGGTGGTCTAGTTTTGAGTTCTTTGAGGATTCCCTTACTTCCTTCCAGAAGGGTTGTATTAGTTTACAGTCCACATCCATAACAGCATCTCAAGCTTTGATATTTTGTAATAGGGGCCATTCTCACTGGGGTTAGGTGATATGTCAGGGTGGTTTTGATTTGTATTTCTCTCATTAATTAGAGATTATGAGCATTTTTTCATATGTTTGTTAGCCATTTGTCTGTCTTCTTTAGAGAAGGTTGTATTCATCTCTCTTGCCCATTGATGTAAGGGATTGTTGGCTTTTTTAATGTTGATTAATTTGAGTTCTCTGTAGATCCTAGTTATCAAGTTTTTGTCTGATTCATAATATGCAAATATCTTTTTTCATTCTGATGGTTATCTATTTGGTTTGGTTGTTGTCTCCTTAACTGTACAGAAGCTATTCAATTTAATTAAGTCCCATTTGTTTATTTTTTTATTATTGCAATTGCCACTGATGCCATCTCCATAAAGTCTTTACCCCTCTGATAACTTCAGGTGTTTTTCCCCACATTTTCTTTGAGGATTTTTATTGTTTCATTCCTTAGATTTAGATTTTTTATCCATCTTGAATCAATTTTAGTGAGTGGAGAAAGGTGTGGGTCCAGTTTTTTAAATGTGGTTATCCAGTTGTTCCAACGCCATTTATTGAATAGGGATTCTTCCCCCCAGTGTGTGTTTATCAAAGATTAGGTGCCTGTAAGGTGTTAGTTTCATCTCATGGCTTTCTATTTGGTTCTAAAAGTCAATTTCTCTATTTTTGTGCCACTACCATACTGTTTTGATCACCATAGCCTTATAGTACAGCCTAAAGTCTGATAGGCTAATGCTCCTGGCTTTGTTTTTATTGCTAAGAACTGCCGTGGCTATACAGGGTTTTTTCTGACTCCGTACAAAAAGAAGAATTATTTTTTCCAAATCTTGAAAATATGATGGTGGTATTTTAATGGGGATTCCATTGAATCAGTAGATTGCTTTGGGAAGTATAGACATTTTAACAATGTTCATTCTTTATTTTAATGGGGATTCCATTGAATCTGTAGATTGCTTTGGGAAGAATAGACGTTTTAACAATGTTCATTCTTTATCATTTCTGATTGAGGTTATTAGATATTTTACTTTTCTGTTTCTAGTCATTCCCAGAAGAATGAACACCATGAGCATGGCATGTTCTTCCATTTGTTAATATCTTCTGCCATTTCTTTTCTTAGGGTTTCCTAGTTTTATTTATAGAGCTCCTTCACCTCTTTTGTTATGTATATTTCTAGATATTTCATTTTCTTTGAATCTACTATGAAGGGAATTGTATCCTTGATTAGCTTCTTGTCTTGTTTGTTACTGGCATTTACAAAGGTTTCTGATTTGTGGACATTGATTTTATATCCTGAGACATTACTTTATTTTTTGATCACTTCCAGGAATCTTGTGGTTGAGTCATTGGGGTTGTCTAAGTATAAGATCATATTGTCAGCAAAGAGGGAGAGTTTAACTTCTTCTACCCCTGTTTGGATGCTCTATATTACCTTTTCTTGCTTGATTGTATTGGCTACAACTTCCAGCACCATGTTGAATAGTAGTGGTGATAGAGCATAACCTTGTCTTGTTCTAGTTCTGAGTGAAAAGGTTTTAGTTTTACTCCATTCAGTATAATATTAGCTGTGGGTTTGTCATAGATGGCTTCAATCAGTTTAAGAAATGTGCTGTCAATGCCTGTATTCTTCAGAGTTCTAATTAGAAAAGAATGTTGAATTTTATTGAATGCTTTTTCTGCATCTATTGAGAGGATCATATGGTCTTTGTTTATGCTTCTGTTGATATGGTATTACGTTTATGTACTTGCGTATGTTAAACCAGCCTTGCATCCCTTCCCTGGGATGAAACCTACTTGATACTGATGTATGACTTTTTTCATGATAAGTTGTAGTCTGTTGGCTAGGATTTTATTGAGAATTTTTGCAGAAATTCTCCTTTTTACTTTTTTTTTTTTTTTTTTTAGAGACAGAGTCTCACTTTATCGCCCTCAGTAGAGTGCTGTGGCGTCACACAGCTCACAGCAACCTCCAACTCCTGGGCTTAAGCGATTCTCTTGCCTCAGCCTCCTGAGTAGCTGGGACTACAGGCACCCACCACAATGCCCAGCTATTTTTTGTTTTGCAGGGGCCGGGTTTGAACCCATCACCCTGGGTATGTGGGGCTGGCACCCTACTCGCTGAGCCACAGGTGCCGCCCTTTAGTTGGGTCTTTTCCTGTTTTTTTTTTTTTTTTTATAGACAGAATCTCACTATGTTGCCCTCAATAGAGTGCTGTGGCATTACTGCTCATAACAACCTCAAACTCTTGGGCTTAAGCGATTCTCTTGCCTCAGCCTCCCAAATAGCTGGGACTACAGGCACCTGCCACAAAGCCCAGCTATTTTTTTCTTGTAGTTGTTATTGTTGTTTGGCAGGCCTGGGCCAGGTTTGAACCTTCTAGCCCGGTGTATGTGGCTGTTGCACTAGCTGCTGAGCTATAAGTGCTGAGCCTTTTCCTGTTTTTTGTATCAGGGTGATATTTGCTTTGTAGAACATGTTGGGGGAGATTCCTTCCTTCTCAATTTTTTGGAATAATTTCTGTAGTCTGAGTATAAGCTCTTCTTTGAAGGTTTGATAGAATTCTGGTGTGAAGCCATCTGGACCAGGGCTTTTTTTTGTTGGCTTATTTTTTGTTGTTTTTATCATTTCCTTGGTCTCAGTTCTTGATTAAGTCAAGGGAGAAGGTGTGATTCCAGGTATTGATCCATTTCCTCCACATTGTCAAATTTCTGGGGCATAGAGTTTCTCATAGTGCTCAGAGTCTCTTGTATATCTGTAGCATCTGTTATTTCTCCTTTATTATTTCTGATTGAGGTTATTAGATATTTTACTTTTCTGTTTCTAGTTAATTTGGGCAAAGGTTTATCAATTTTTTTTTACATTGTCCTTGCTTGTAGTGATTCCTCGTGGCAGTTGCCTCCCAAGTAGCTGGGTTTACAGGCGCCCACCACAATGCCCGGTGGTGTTCTTTCCTGGTGGTAGAGACGGGGTCTTTTACTCTGGCTCATTCATGCTTATGCTGGTCTCGAACTGTGAGCACTAGAAATCCACCCTCCTTGGCCTCCCACAGCGCTGGGACTATAGGCATGAGCCACCATACCCGGCCAATTTTATTTTTTTGAAAAACCAACTTTTTGTTTTGTTAATTTTCTGAATGATTCTTTGGTTTTCAATTTCATCCATCTCTGATTTAATTTTGGTTATTTCTTTTCTTCTTCTGGGTTTGGAATTAGATTATTCTTTTTCCAGTTTCATAAGATGGTTCATGAGTTTGTTGATGTGCTTTCTTTCTGTTTTTCAAATATAGGCATCTAGAGTGATAAATTTCCCTCTTAAGACTGCTTTTGCTGTATCTTACAGGTTTTGGTAACTTGTGTCTTCATTGTTGTTATGTTTGAGGAATTTAATGATTTCCTCTTTTATCTCTTCCTGAACCCAACTATCATTCAATATAAGGTTGTTTAATTTCCAACTCCTTGTGAGGGAATGAATGTTTTTTGTTTTAGTTGAGTTCTACCTTTATTGCAAGGTGCAATTTCTATTCTTTTAATTTTGCTGAGGTTTGATTTGTACCCTAGGATGTGGTTGATTTTTGAGTATGTACTATAGACTGACAAGAAAAATATATATTTATTAGCTTTTGAATGGTGTGTTCTGTATGTGTTTGTTAATCCCATTTGTTCTAGGGTCACACTTACATCCTTCGCATCTTTGTTTAGTTTCTGTTTAGAGGATCTAGTTCTGTAGAGGGGTGTTAAAGTCCCTAGCTACTATGGTGTTATGGGATATCATATTGCTTAGACCCATCAATGTCTGTTTCATAAATCTGGAAGCATTTAAATTTGCTGCATAAATATTTAAAAAATTTCTTCTTGTTGTCTTGTTCTTTCTTTCTTTCTTTTTTTTGAGACAGAGTCTTACTTTATCGCCCTTGGTAGAGTGCTGTGGCATCACAGTTCACGGGCTCCTGGGCCTAGGTGATTCTCTTGCCTCAGCCTCCTGAGTAGTTGGAACCACAGGTGCCTGACACAACGCCCGGCTATTTTTTTGTTTGCAGTTCAGCTGGGGCCGGGTTTGAGCATGCTACTCTTGGTATATGGGGCTGGCACCCTGCCCACTGAGCCACAGGCACCGCCTTCTCCATCAATTTTAAGTTTAGTTTGGCAGCATACAGACTTGTGGGCTGAAAATTGTTTTGTTTAAGAATGATACTATTTTAACTTCCCTTTCTGTCAAGTCCATTAATTCTTTATAGGTAGAGTCTTCTGCGTAGCTGCCTCATGGTCCCTTGGGGGAGTTCCTCTGTTTTGATTTCTCATGTGGCCTGAACTTTTCTGTTGGTCCCTGCTCATGTGTTCTTTCTTCTTATTCACCTCCTTTTCTTCCTTTTTCCTTCTCACAGCCTCCTTTGTTTCAAACAGAAGTCCTTGCTCTTGATGACTGTTTGTTCCAGTGTGTTGCCTGGACACCAGGTGGCGCTATGTTTTTTTTTTTTTTTTTTTTAAGGAGACAGCATAGCCAGCAACCTCTATGGTCTTGATTCCAAACTTAGTTGCCCTCAGTGATTGCCTGAGTGTTTTCTCAGCATTCAGACCCTGCTGGGTTGGGATTTTAAATCTCACACAAAATCCTTATGGTGCAGATCTCACACTGCCCACTGACTTCAGTTCCCATAGGGTGTGAGAGTCCCTCTGCCTGTCCCAAGAGTGGAGTTCGGATCGTAGCAGGCAAAATTAAGGTACTTTAGGTCCCTACAAAGACTTTCTCCCAACCTTCCTCTAATGGCAACCCCCAGCTGCCAAGACCTTCCCCATATGGGAAATCTAAGGCAAATCAACTCTAATTGACATTCAAATCTGTTTGCTGTATACTGTTCAAGTCTGCCCACTCTTCTAAGCTTTCTACTTAACACACAGCTTTCCCCAACAACTGAAAACTCTGGAAAGGCTTCCTCCCATCTGGGACCTCTCTAGGGGGGGCAGTCCATCCCAACTGGTTGCAGTCACTTGCCTGATTCATCAGGTTTCCACTGCTCTGAATCATACACTGTATCCAGCTCACCATTTGCTCACTGTGCTCCCTGAGCTATGACTCTGGGTAAGGTCCCTGCACCGGGTATGGCTGGGTTCTCTCTTCCCCAGTTGTTCTAGGAGAGCTCAGCTGAACGATCCTTCTGGTCCACCATCTTGCTCTGCCCCCCCATATCAATATTTTAAATTACTTTATTAAAGTCTTCAGCATCTACACTAACAATAATATTTAATCATTTTAGTTATTGTTTAGCATTCACATTTATATTGTGTCCATGTTATAAATTTTATAATACATCTTTGTGTACAAATCTTTTTACAAATTCGTTGTTTCCTTTGGATAGATTTCCTATAGTTGGATTTAGTGAATTAGCAAGTACAACTTCTCTTTTTATATATATTCTTTATGGAATGCCACATTACATTTTGGAAAGTACATTCCAATTTATACTTTCTCTTGCAGAGTATAGAAATGCCTGCCTGTGTCAACTGTAATGCTATTCAAACATGATCATAGTTTTAATTTTTCAAAAGGAGAAAATGTATTAAATGATAGTGGGTTAACATATTTTGGAGTAAGTACTATGTACATGGCAGAAATTGAACAGTAGAGAAAGGTGCAGAGAGTGGAAGGTCGAGTTGCCCTTACATACCAGACTTCCCATTCCGCTCCCTGTTGCTGCTTCTGTTAACTGTTTCTTTCGTATCCTTCCAGGGACATAATGTGATGCACAGGTTCATCCAGACTGTTCCCAAACTTTTCTTCAGTTCATCGTGTGTCTTCGGTGTGATTTCACATCTACTAATCATAGAGAGACCTCATTCTTTTTAATAGATGGATGGGTATGTTTGTGTCTTGATTAACAGGTCACTGTTAGGTGTGTAGGTTGTCTGCTGCCTTCTGTGTATGCAGACAGAGCCATGTGGAGCACCTCCTGTTATACGTGTTTGGGTTCTCAGGATGGGTGGTTTAGTAGACCAGGGGACATTTTGGATGTCACTGCTGCCCACACGGTACCAAGCACCCACAGTGCACAGGGCAGCCTCCACCACAGACAATGGTCTGTCCCCAGATGTCAATGTGAGGTTGAGGAAACTCTGGGCTTCCAGAAATTAAGATCAATCTTAGAAATGGAATTTTTAGATCAAAGGGTATGTGAATTTAAAAGTTTGATACTGTCGAATTATTTTCCAAAAAGGTTTATCATTTTATATTCCACCCAGTAAATAATATATGAAAATAACCATTTCATAATGCTATTTTCAAAGCTCTACATTGTAAAATTTATTTTTCCAATCTGGTAATTTTTGTGGTTTTAATTTATGTGAGGTTGGACAATTAAGTTTGCCGCCTCATCCTAGAAAAAGTGCTGCATATCTCCTTCCTGAATGTCACTGTGGTCACCCTCGAAGTGCTCCTCTTGGCCATCTGGTAGTTTCTTTTTTATAATATTCACCTCTTCAATCACTATTAGTTATTACAGTAGGTAGTGATAGCAGCTCCCTCAAAGTTTTTATTCTGAAAAATTTTAAACCTACAAGGAATTGATATTTGCATAACATTTTTCTCACCAATTGTTACAATCTGCCAGATTTTAACACACCTGCCTCCGCCTTTTTTGAACAGTGTTGATGTAAACTACTATAGATATCCTGACAGTTTACCAGTAAATATAATCATGATATATCCCTTAAAACTAAAGATGCTTTTACTCATTTTCAAAAAACAAAATCACAGTCAAGAATGTCACATTGATATAATTCATTTTCAGAGGATTCTCATCTGGAGGGGAAAAGAGTGACTTACCACAGAGTGTGCCAGGGCAGTGAGTTAGTTTTGACCAAAATACACTTCTCTTTTGACTCTACAAGGAAGGGCAGTGTTCAGGTCA
This sequence comes from Arctocebus calabarensis, assembly GCA_963573935.1. Classification (NCBI taxonomy): domain Eukaryota; kingdom Metazoa; phylum Chordata; class Mammalia; order Primates; family Lorisidae; genus Arctocebus; species Arctocebus calabarensis. The sequence continues at coordinate 55 of CAUYON010085995.1, read as the reverse complement.
AGGAGGGGTGCACATGTAGGAGGTTGGGGGTCTCGGGTGGAGATGGGGTACAGGT
>CAUYON010085994.1:0-36196 GCA_963573935.1 Arctocebus calabarensis | reverse complement strand
GCCGCATCTCTTGTCTCTCCCTCCTCCTAGCCGCATCTCTTGTCCCTCCCTCCTCCTAGCCGCATCTCTTGGACCTCCCTCCGCCGAGCCGCCTCACTTGTCCCTCCCTCCTCCGAGCCGCATCTCTTCGCGCGGACGAGCGGCGGCTCGGTGGCGGGAGGGACAAGAGTTGCGGCTAGGAGGAGGGAGGGACAAGAAGTGCAGCTAGGAGGAGGGAGGGACAAGAGATGCAGCTAAGAGGAGGGCTGAAATAAGAAAATGCAGCTAGTAGTCTAGGCTGATCGGTGTGGAGGACGGTTGTTATTTTATCTTTGAAGCTTTGTTTTTAATTGACAATAATTGTCCACATTTATGAGGTGCAAGGTGAGGCTTCTATACCCTCACATCCTGTGTAATGATCAGATCAGGAGAACTATCCATCACCTCGACCATTTGTTGCTTTTTTGTGGTGAGAGCATTCAAAATCCTCTTTCTCTTTCTCTTTTGAAATATACATGTTGTTAACAATAGTCGCCCTACTATGCCACAGAACACCAGGACTTGTTCCTTAAGGAGGGTTTAGAGGAGGAGGTGGGAACGCCTGGGGTTGAGGTCAGATCTGGACAGCCTCGAGTGAGGGGTGGGCAGCTCCTGCTGGAGGCAGTGGGGAGCTGCTGAGGGGTTCGGAGTGGGGGCATGTGGGGAGCTGCATGGAGGGGGCTGGATTAGAGGGGGCGATTTGGGGGGCTCCTGATTTCAGACCAAGGCCCTGTCACTTAGAACCTGCAGCTGGCTGATGACCATGGTAAACTGGACAGCTGGTCCAGGGCTGATGTCCAGGGTGTAGATGGGTGCTCTGCAGACCACACCCTTCTGCCAAGGGAATGACTCTCCTTCCTGCTCCTCCTTTTCTCCCTTCCTCTTGGCCTCATCCCCGAAGCTATAGCAGGGTGGGGGTGGGCTGAAGGCCTTGTAGGGAGGAGTTACAGGAGGGGCTGGGCACCTGATCTGGCTGGTCCTCCTGGGACTCCTTTCATTCCCTGGCCCAGAACATGAGGACCTGTAGCTGGTTTGGGGAGGGGGTGCTGGGCCCAGGTTCTGGATAGCCTTTCTCCCTAGGAGAAAGTCCATGCCTGGACTCGGGGTCCTTGAACTTGTCTGTAGGATTGTGTGTGTGTGTGTCTGCCTGGCTTCCATCAGATCTCAAAGAGATATGTGATGACCTCCCAAAACTTAACACCCCTTGTTGGTGCAGACTTTCACTTACCAAATGAGGGCACTGAGGCCTGGAGAGGGGAATGACTTGCTGGGTCCCACAGCTGGTTAACTGCCACCCGGGGCAGCTGCAAGAGAAAGATGTGCAGTCAGGAGAGCAGGGGTGCTGGGAGCTGGCCCAGGGTAGGGACAGAGGGCGGGGAGGGGGAAGAAAGGAAAGCCCAGAGTCGCCTGGGGAGCAGCCATCTGTGTGTTTTGTGGAGCGAGGGCTGGCCAGGATACCTGATCCCTTTCCCAGGTATTGTTCAGGTACTTTCCCAGGATGGACTGGACTGTGCTGGGGAAAGGGAGAGACAGACTCTGTGTGGGGGGAGCAGATGGGGGTGGGGAGAGAAACAGAGCAAGTGGAGAGGGAGGCTGAGGGCACACAGGGGCGAGCTCTCCTTCTCTATCCTCAGAGGAGCCTTCCTCTTGGCTCAGGACGTCTTCCTCATGTCTTGGAGCCAGGATGTGTGTGGATACAGGCTGAGCCCCTTACCAGAATTTTCCTGAGGGCTGAGTGTGTGTTAACCCACAGGACTTGCAGACTGGACTCCGGGGCTTGCTATTTACTAGCCCCCATCAGCCCCGCCGGCCCTTCCCTCCCACCCTTCAGGTGGCCTGGACTGGCTTTGAAAGGCTCTGGCATCAAAGGAATGGTAGGGACCAGTGCAGCCAGTGACTTTCAAAATGTGCTCTTAGGGGACAAATGGGGGGGATGAGGGCTGACTGGCCCCCACCCCAGCAGCACCCCTTTCACTGGCTGATGGTGTTGCTGGGAAAGAGCTCTGTGGGCTGACAACATGAGTTTGACCCCCTTGCCCTGTCCCCTGAGTTTTACGGAAGGGAACCCTGAGGTGCAGATTTGCCCGAGACAATAGGGAACCCATGTGTGTCTCAGCTCAGGGCTCCCAATTCCTGGCCCCACTGCCCGATCTTTTCCTTCTCCCAGAACGGGGTGCAGTACGAGGGGAGGGGAGACTGAAGGCCTAGCAGGGTGGGGGGATGGGCCTGGGTGGTTCTTGAAACCAAGGAAAGTGGTACAGAGGGAGACATGCTCCTCATAGCCTTCCACACAGAACAGGGGCTGGGTCTGCGCCCACCACACACGGCCAGGGGAGGAGCAGGGCCCCTTCTTCACTCTGGAGTGGTAAATTCTTTGCTCCTCCAGTTCAGGGGTGTGGGGATGAGTCTTGTGTTTTTGTCAGCTTGGTGGGAGTCTGTGACAAGCCTGCCTCTCTGTCTTCCAAGGCAGAGCTGACAAATGAGAGCAGTCCCTCCTTGGCTGGCCCCTGGGTTGGGTGCACTGAGCAGAGGTGGCTTCTGGACAGCTGTGGAAGGCCTCTTTTGCATATATGCAAATGCATGCCTGGCTCCTCTCCTTCCCAGCACCATTCAGGCATCCAGGTGCTGTTGGAAGAACTCCAGATCCTGCATGGAAATGAAGCTCTCGAATGGGTCTTTTGGTCTCTCAATGTGAAAATTCCTTTGAACTCTTGCCAAGACCCTGGGGACCCTTCTCAGCCCTAGCTCCCACCCCCTCCAGTTGTATTAGCTTTTCCAACTCAGAATGGAAGCTGAAGAAACAGATTTGGAGACAGCTGGGGTGGAGGACAGAGTTCCCCTGTGCAGCCAGGAGGTTCCGGGTGCCTGTTGTGGCCCTGCCCTGGTTCAGTGTGACCAGCTGAGCCTCCTGACCTCTCTGGACCACAGTGCCCCGGAGGGTAAGAGGAGAGAGACAATGATGAACACCTTCCTGGCACCCACAGTCTGCAAAAGCTTGTGAACACCTGTGCATTAGGGTCTTGGGTTTAAATGACAGACACCCGCTCAAGGCCATTAAATTGAAATAGGGGAACATTTTAGGAGGTCACAGTGTATCTCAAGAACGGGTAGATGGGGGTGGGGGAGGGTACAGAGTGCTACCTATTCCCTCCATCTGTCTTCTCAGCTCCTTTCTGGGCAACTGCTTCAACCCCCTCTCTCTGGGGACTGATTTTTCTCTGCTCCTCAGCACATGTGGTGAAAAATGGATGTCCCATGGCAGCCAACTCCAGGAAAAATGACCCGCAGAGACTGAGTCAAATGTCTGTCAGGGCTCAGCATAAAGCAATGGTAACTGTTTGAGTTGACTGATAAGCTAAATTACTCTTACCACTACTCAATGTGTGTACCAAGACATCACTATGTACCCCATAAATGTGTGTGATTATTATGCATCAGTTTAAAAAGTGTCTGTTGGAGGCCTGATTCCAAATCACTGGGAGAAAACATCCATTACATTAATTTGACTGAGTCAGGTGACAACTTCTGCTCTAATCAGTCATGGCCAAGAGGCCAAGGACAAGCAGGGGACATATGGCTACCTGAGGCCCATCAGCCTGGTTCCTGGAGACTTTTCCATGTGCTGGGAAAACACCCAAGGACTCCACTGCACCCTACTAAGCTGAATTATAATGAGCCAGATGCTTGCTAAGCATATTTCAACCAATTGATGAATCCAGGGCTAATATTATTACATTTAATCCTCCTTTGAAAATGGGTTCTATTATCTGCCCATTTTATAGATGGTGAGCCTAAAGATTGGTGAGGTTAAGTAACTTGCCTAAGGTCACACAGCTCATACCAGGCAGAGCCAGAAATCTTCCCTGAGTCTCTCTGAGCACCACATTTATCTTCTCTAAAATAATAACTTCTGTTGAGTAGGACTCTCATGAAGATTAAATGAGATTAAATGAAGCTCATCAGAGTGTCATGTAGTAACCACTTATTTATGATGGAGTGGCTCTTTGGCCTATGTTTGAACCTTTCTAAGAACTAGGGATTCAATACTTTCTAATAGCAGACAATTCTACCTGTAGGCAGTTCTGACTATTAAAAAATTCCTTATTACCTGAACTTTTGGACTGGACTGAAATTGAACTCTTAGTAACTTCTATTGACTAGCCCTGATAGAGGCTGCAGTCATGGTTCCTCAAAAACATTCAAGTTCTGATCTTCAGAATATGTTGTTATATGATGGGGCATTGGGGGGATTTGCACATAGGATTAAGGTATCTCATCAGTGGACCTTGAAACAGGAAGATTAATACAGGTAGGTCCAACATGATCACAATGTTCCTTAAAAGAGAGAAGAGGGAAGCACACGAGTCATTATCAGAGTAATTGGATATGAGAAAAGCTTGGCCAGCTGTTGTTGGCTTTGAAGATGGAAGGGGCCCATGAGCCAAGGGATGTGGGCAGCCTCTTGGAAACCAGAAAAGACAAAAAAGCAGAGTTTTCCTCTAGAGCCTCCTGCTGCAGTCCTGCTGACACCTTGATTCTGGGAACTTGGAGCTTCAGAACTGAAAGATAATAATACATTTGTGTTGTTTAAGCCACCATGTTTGTTAAGCAGCAGCAGAAAACTGAATACAGGGGCAATCCAAGCAAAACAGATCCTTAACACCAGTATTGTTCCCCTGAGTGACTTTCCCTCTGGGCTGTACAACCTTGCTTTTCTCAAGTGCTCCTCGTATGAATGTTTTAAGGAGCTTGAACTCTATCAGAACTGAAATAAGATCATTAGATTTGGCAATTAGTGGGTCACTGGTGACTTTCCATAGAGGAGAGCAATTTAAACAGCACCTAATGGATGGAGTCCAGACTACAGGTTTGCAACTGTGTGATGGACGTGAGGTGGGAAAGAGTGAATGCAGTTGTAATTCATCACTTCTTGGGCTCTCCCCACACCCTGCTAAATACCAGAGTAACCTTTAAAGAAGGCAGAGGCCATCAATTAAATAAACAGATCCCGTGATGGAGAATAGAAGTGTAAACACAGGCACCATCTCATAATTTACTGATGGCAAATCAGCTTTATTCACTGGGTGGACTGTTCTCCATCTACACTAAAGAAAAAGGAGGAAATCCATTGCAAGTGTGAAGACCTTCATAAGATCTGCTAAACACCAAAATAGATTACAGACAAAGGTTTGTAGTCCTCTTCCTGGGGTTAAACAATTTTTTTTTTTTTTTTGCCAAGAGGTTGCTTATGAATCTACCTGGAGTGATTTAGGCAATGCCTCACGAGCTGTACAGGATTAGGGGATTGTCGGATGGTTCATCCTGCCTTTTAATTCCAGGATACAAAGGTTGTGATTTATGTCTGGACATTCACACTCATGATTAAACCATATATACAGGTTGCTTAATGCAGATAGAAAAATACACTGTACCAGTGTATTTAGTTCCAGTGACCTAAGGATGTGTGTGACATATTCAGCAAAATTGGGCCAGGGATTAATATTGCTAAGGTCAGGGTGATCGTTTGGGCACACAGAGGGTAATCTTTCATAAGGGTTCACCACTCTTCCATATCTTAGTTCATCTATAATGGACTGGCAGAGAGCGATGGTTATTAGAAAATAAAACGCACTTAGAGTCCCCCCATGAATCATTTATGGAAGACACCAGGCTTGGCAGAGACTATGAAAATATGGCTGTTAAGGGCAACTCAGGCACTATTTCTGGATGTTTTTCAAGCATGACGACTGACCACAGAAAAGGGCCTGGACATACTGGGAAAATTTAAGCCTTCAGGATGGCAGGGGAAATATAAGAGCCGAGGCTGAGTCTAAGGGGGAGGTCTTGGGAAGTCACCAAGCGGTGGGAGCCACACTGCAAGTCACCCCGTATGTGAGAAGGGCCCTTACTTTCTGCTCATTCCCACGAAGGACACCAGAGGAGGAGAGATCAGATGAAGAGGCAATTAATTCAGCAGAACTGAGGTTTGGCAATTAACTTTTAAATATGTAAGCAGTTCAGAAGCGAGAGGAAGTGGTTTTCTCTCAGCACAGCCAGTGAGATGGTGTGATGTTATCAAGGCTTTTGGGTAACCAGCAAAAAGTTTTTTAATCCCCTCTTTGCCCACACTCAAAGTATCAGAACTGTGATAGCTCTGGTAGGGGCCTCAGGAGCTTGAGGAAGGAGAGAATTGGTGCTCTGTGGGTCAACTATAAATAGAACTTGTTAAGATCTTTCTAGAAGGCTGGGGGGAAGCAATCAGCTAACTAAAGAATTATGCAGGAGCTTGTACGGTTTGACCTAGGCTTTTTATTTCCTTTACAGTTGATAACCAAAGGAATGTATGAGCTTTGCACAGGTGGAATTGAATCCCACCAGGCCACCTGCTGGGAGAGGCCGCCTGGTGGAAGGGAAGGTGGGAGTCTGCGCTTGGGGCAGGAGGGCCCTGCTTTGAAACTTTGCTCCACTGAGTCTTGAGCTGTTGGATCCTGCTCTGGGCTCTGCAAAGTAAGGGTCAAAATACCTCACAAAATACCTACCTTCTGTGGGGCTCAGTCAATGTTTAGTAAATCCACACTAGCTTTTGGAGCTTGTGATGAGATAGAAACTACTGTCTTGGGAGACAGGAGATCTTACTTTGGGTCCCACCTCCTTCATCAACCCATCGTGAAGCTTTAGGAAAATCATCCCCTCTTAGTGAACCCTCAGCTTCCTCTAACATAGAAGGAAGGTGTGCACCTGGGGAACCCACACTTTGCTGCAATAAGTATCACCGGGGTGATTCTTCTTCCCCAGGCCCTTCTCCTAGGGCAGTGGTTCTCAACCTTCCTAATGCCTCCTAATGCCGTGACCCTTTAATACAGTTCCTCATGTTGTGGTGACCCCCAAACATAAAATTATTTTCGTTGCTACTTCAGAACTATAGTTTTGCTACTGTTATGAATCATAATGTATGTATGAATCTGATATGCAGGGTGTATTTTCATTGTTACAAAGAGGTCACGACCCACAGGTTGAGAACCGCTGTCCTAGAGAATCTACCTCAGAAGGGGAGGGGAGGCATAGGAATTTATTTCTTATTCACTGGACATGTTTGGGAAACACGGGATTGGATTACTCCCTTCTAGACATATCAGATCATAAGCGTTACAGGGTGGATGTAAAAATCTACACTTCTAGGGCCTCTAGTAATGAAGCCCCAAAAGTCGCATTTCTTCTGACTCATAAGAGCAGGTATGTTTGGCAAACACTAATCTAAGTGATCTTTAGGATCAAAGTCGGAGAATATTTGTGTCGATGCACAGGCTTTGCAGGCATGAAGCCTTCCTTGACTGGCAGTGTGAAAGGTGGCCTCTGGGCTGCTGGTGTCCTCTTGGGCATGGCAGCAGGTCCTCAGAGCCTCCCCACCCGCCCTCTGAGATGTCACCACAACATGAGGAACTGTATTAAAGGGTTACAGTATTAGGAGGCATTAGGAAGGTTGAGAACCACTGCCCTAGGAGAAGGGCGTGGGGAAGAAGACTCACCCTGGTGATACTTATTGCAGCAAAGTGAATAAAGAGAAGACCTAAATAAAAAGAAGTAGAGTCCAGGTTCTGGGTGGGCCAGGTGGTCTTTCCTCACTCGGGTGTGAGGGGCTGAGTTAGAGAAGGAAGTCAGCACACGGGTTAAGGCCAGGTGGGAATAGTAGGGTCCGGGTTTGGAGGTTGGTGCACTTGTTCCTTCCTGGGTCGGACTCATGTACTCGTTTCAGTGTCCCTGCACTCAACCCTGTCACCCTCTCCTAAAGCTCCTTGTCCAAGGTGGCCACTCTCCTCTGGCAGTGGCCAGCAGCACTCTTCCCGCAGCTCGCAGGAGCTGGACATCCTTTCAGCGTTTCTCTGCTCAGGATGGTCGGCCTGGACAGGGTCCAGTGTGACCACATCAGCTCCCTGTTGCATTATTGGCTCATGTCTGGTCCAAGGGAAACGCTCAGGTATGGTACTCAGACACCTGAGAGTTCGGAGGTCACTTCCAAGGCTGCAGAAACCATTTCCTTTTTTCCGTGGTGAGAACAAATGTGCTCTCAGCCAGCACAGCACTCCCTGCCTTTTGGGGTTCCAGGCTGGATGCCAATACCAGTCCACTGTGTATCCCCCATCACAGAAGACATCACCCATGCTTCCGAATGGTCTCCCTGAAGTTGCTTGCACTATTTGAGATGAGAGACAGGGGCCACTCATCCCCCCTCTTGGGAAGGGTGAGGCTCACAGCACATCCATAAATTGTTTTCACCAAATAAACCCTCTCCACAAATCTTTGCCCATAATTTCTAAAAGTCAGACCATTTCATAATCTCAATGTGAGCATGGGGACAAGTTTGAGTTTTGTAATACATTTTTGGATCTTTCCCTGAAAGTCTGCAATTTTTTTGGCACTCCACTATATCATGTCTGTTGTATCATGGAGTCTCAGGCAAAACTTTCAGTTTAACATCTTGCTATACTTACTTTGCTCTTAATGTAATTGCAGGTGGAGAATGAATGTTCTGATTCTTGAAATAGAGACCATTATGCATTCACGCGTATGTCACACATTTCTTGTTGGCAGTTTCTTGTTGTTGGGAACCAGCAAATTTGGCCATGACCATCAGAATGTCTGTGGCTTCCCCCTCTGCCTGGTGCATGATGGTGGAGAAGTCAGATGTGTGTGGCTTGAGAACACACTGGAAGTCTCACCCTTCTGGAGAGCATTTTCAGAGACAGCTCAGGATACTCTTTCTCTTTCTTCTTCTTGACTTCTTTATGTCCCCAGAAAGGGAGCACTGATTAAGCCTACCTCTCCCAGGGTTGAGTTTGGTTGAACAGTAAAGAATCCTAGATGTGGCTGGGCGTGGTGGCTTACACCTGTACTTCCAGCAATCTGGGAGGCCAAGGCAGGTGGATCGCTTGAGCTTAGGAGTTGGAGGTCAGCCTGAGCAAGAGTGAGACCTCATCTCTACTAAAAATAGAAAAACTAGCTGGATGTAGTGCCAGACACCTATAGCCCCTGCTACTCAGGAGGCTGAGGCAAGAAGATTACTTGAGCCCAAGAGTTTGAGGTTATGACGCTAGGACACTCTACCCAAGGTTATGGAGTGAGACTCTGTCTCAAAAAAAAAAAAACCTCCCAGGTGTTTCTTGCTATTCAACATTGTCTTGGACATTTTGGAGGATTCTTCCCTCCTGGGACTAGAGAAGAGGGAACTGACTTCTCAGGGCCTATGGTATTGGTTTTTGCATGGCAGAAGGGGATACTGGGCATTGAGGAGGTGGAGGAGAAGGGGCAGTAGAGAGGAGAGTCTTTCATTGATTCCACCAAGGATGTCCAGCATGAGACTGGCCTGGAGAAGGTACCCGTCCCTTCAGGAGAGAAGCATTCGTTTGCTGTTGCACTGGGCACATTTTCCATTTGCGTTTTATGTGTGAGTGTTTATTCTCTTCTGTAAACTGGTCTGCCACACAGGGTCAGAGCTGCCTGCATTCTGTGCTTCCCACACCCACACAGAGCCTCTTGTGCACTTCACTGGGCACAGTGGGCACTAGGTCAGTGCTGATGAAGTGAGGAAAGCTGAATGGGCTCAATTAGAAGCAGTCACCAGCAAACTCATTTACATTCAGCTCTGGCTAATGCCACAAGTGCTCACTGAGGGCTTTCTTGGTGCCCAGCACCGCATGAAGCCATCATGTAATTATTTTGGTCGGAAGTCCATTGAGAGATCAAATTTAGTCCTCTAGCCAAACTTGGTTTTTCCCTGGATGCTCATCTTGGGGGGAAAAAAAGGAAAGATAAGATGAAAAAAATCACATACACCTTCACCACCAAGATAGTTATAGTTAATATTTTCTTAAATCTCTCTACTTTTCTGCATATTGTTCTACATAATTGAATTCATTTTTATATTCAAGTTTTGTTTCTTCACTTTATCTCCAGTATCACTTAAAACAAGTTTCTAAACATCCTTTTTTTTTTTTTTTTTAAGACAGAATCTTACTCCATCACCTTGGGGCAGAGTGCCATGGCATCCTAGCTCACAGCAACTTCAGATTCTAGGGCTCAAGCAATCTTGCCTCAGCCTCCTGGATAGCTGGGACTATAGGCCTGTGCCACCATGCCTGGCTACTTTTTCTTTTTTTCCTTTTTAGTCGAGATGGGGTCTTGCTCTGGCTCATACTGGTCCCAAACTCCTGAGCTCAACCAATTCACCTGCTTCAACCTTCCAGAGTACTAGGATTATAGGCGTGAGCCACTGCTCTGGTCCCTTTTGATTCTTTATACATTTTTTCCCTTTTATAGAAATAATGTATTCTCACTGTAGGACATTTGGCAAAATGAAAAAGTATATAGAAGGGAAAAATAGCATTACGAAACTTCCACCCAGGCAGTATAACTGCTGTATTTCCTTCAAGTCTTTTTTTCCTATGAATTTGTGTATGCTTCACAATATTGGTAACCATATGCCATCTATGATTGTTTTAAATGTATTTTTGAATTTTTAGTGAAGGTGTATGTGCACGTGGTTAATAAACATGGCAAGTGCTGAAGGATGAAGAGTGGTCCTGTTGCCTCCTCCTTTCCCCTCCTCAGTCTTGATCCTCAGAAACAGCTGGTATTTAGCCCTTCTGGTATTTCCTCCTGGTGGTTATGTCAGGCCGTCTACTGATGATACGGGTCTGCCACCATTTCCTGCTTATTAACATCTGACATTATCTGCTAGACTTCCTGCTCTCACCACCAGGCACTGGGGTCTCTGCCTTCCAAATGGTTATAGTATCTCTATTGTTACTTTTTGCTTTAAGCAACCAACTGTCTTTTATATCTGTTCTATCAACGCCAGTTATTTTGACACTTCATTTTCTGCATAGAGGAAACTAACATTCCCCCCCACTCTTTGCAACTCTCCCCACCATATTCCACAGTTCAATTCCACCTTCACATGGGGTGTTCTGCGGCAATTAAATTTTCCATTTTTCCTATAGTTTCATCTGGAAAATTATAGCTTAGTAAACAGCATTTATGTCCTTGTGTCATTGTGGTGCTCCAAGGAAACATTGCTCTCTTGAATGTCTCTGTGTTTTTCTACATGTTCATTGTCTGTTTTCTTTGGCATTATCAAATTCTCTATTTCACTCCACCCTTTCCATCCAGTCAGAAGTTGCAAGTTTTTGTAACCCTGTTGTCCCCAGACTTTCCTGCTCTAATCTAGACGCTGGCCCTTGGGCAGGGTCCCTGCTGAGATTTCTTCTTTCTGTTCCTTTTTCATGGTTGGTTCCTCTTTTTCACAGATTCCATGTTTTCCTTTTTCTATGTTTCTATTTGGCTATTGCCCATCGAATAACTTTAAAAATTTGGAGCGACGGAGGTAAATTTTTTGAGCCCTTGCATATTCTACTCTAATACTTGATTGATAACTTTCATCAGATATGAAATTCTATGTTCAGGGTCATTTACACTAAAAACATTTGAAATCATCATCTGCATTGTTTCTGAGAAACCTGAGGTAAGCCTGATTTTGATTCTTTTGTAGATGCCTTAATCTTTGTTCAATGGAGGCTTTTAGGATTTTATCTTTATCCACACTATTCTAAAATTCTACAACAGGTGACAAGTATAGGTCATTTTTCAGTCATTTTTCTAGACATTTATGGGTCCTTATAAGCTACAGGCTCATGTTCTTCAACCCTGGAAAATTTTCTTGTATTATTTCTTTGATAATTTCACAGCATGGCGGGGTATGGGAATACATTGTTCCACCTACACATATTCAATTAATTCTTATGTGATCACTCCAGCACCCCCTCCTCATTCACACTTGGTGTTGTTGACTTTCCAGCATTCTTTTTTTGGCCAAACACCCAGTGCATGTGCTGTAGGTTGAGCCCATCACCCCACGAAGTAAGTTAACATTCCTCCGTCAGATTTCTAACTTGTCCATAGCTTTTAAAATTTGTTTCCTACCCCTCCACTTTGTCTGTATTAACATTTGGGAGTGTCTTGGAGAAAGGTGCACACAATTAATAAGCCACCTTTTACTGGAAGTATTTATACATTTTTTTAAAAAACTTAAAAATACTTCACTGAGATAAAATAACATGCAACCCCTTTAAGTGTATGGCTTGCTGAGTTTTAAACAAATGCATCACAGTCAAGATACAGAACATTTCCATTACTCCAGAAAGTGCCTTGATGCGTCCTCCCCATCAGTCCTTCATCCCGTCTTCCCTAGCCCCACATAACTACTCTTCTGTCCATTCTAGGCTCTTACATCAATGGAACCTACACACTGCATGTTCACTTTTATGTCTGGCTTCTTTTTCTCTGTGTAATGCTTTTGAGTTTCTTCTAGTATTTGTTGTACTGTATTGTTGCGTAATATTTCATTACATGTAGGTGCCACAATTTATTCATTCACCCATTGCTGAACATTTGAGTTGTTGACAGTTTGGGGCTATCATGAATAAAGCTTCGATGGCTATTTGTATTCAAGTATTTTTTGTGGACATATATTTTTATTTTTATTGCTTAAATATCTGGAAGTGAGATTGCTAGGTTATATGGTAAGAGGAAATTTAACTTTATGTATGAAAATTTGGATTCTCCAAAATTCTTGGACTATTTTAAATTCCCACGGGCAACATAAGAGAGTTCTCATACTCCCCATCTTCGCGATACTCGGTATTGTCCATCTTTTTAATTTTAGACATCTTTTTAATTTCCATTTCTCTGATGATTAGCAATGCTGAGCATCTATTTGTGTGCCTATGGGTCATTTGCATGTCTTTTGTGAAGTGCTTGTTCAAATCTTTTGCCTACTTTCTAATTGGGTTATTTTCTTATTTATTTGTAAGATTGTTTTCTATTTTGGAGTCAGGTCTTTTTTAGGGTGGTTCCTTTGTGTGTTTGTGAACCCTGTGTTTCCTCCACTTAATATTGCATTGTAAATCATTCTTTGTGTAATTTCTTTGTTTGAGAACATAATATTTAATATTTATTAATAAATAATATAGCTATAGCATCAGTTATTTTAATAGTTCTCTTTATTTTGGACACTTATGTTTCCATTTTTGTTTTGTGATTGCTATAATCACAATACAGTCCTCTCCCAGGATTCTGGTTTATTCCTTATATTAGAGTCGTAGATGCACAGTAACAAGGTCGAAGAGCAGAACAATTTAAGGGTTTTTAATATATATGGCCAAATTGCTTCCTAAGAAGCCGATATAGTGCCACCAGCAGCAGGTGAAAACCCGACTTGATATCCCCACTGCCAGCTCAGGACTCTGATTTGATGGGTGGAAAGGGTAGCTGGTTTTAAACTGCATTTCTTAAATTTTTAGTGTCTTTGGACATCCTTCCAATTGTTTAGTGTCATTTATTTTTCTTCTTCTACGAATTGATTATTTATGTCTTTTGTTCTCAAATGAGTTTCTGAGGCAAGTTTCCCAACTCTGAAAAGAAGCTGCAGCAGGTGGCAATGCTGGTGTTAGACTCCGGGTGGGGGTTTCTGGCTTGAGGGGGCACCCTGGGCCCCTGGGGCCTGCACGGGACTGCCTGTCTGTGCGCTCCCGCACGCTCTCCTTCACCCAGGCTGTCCAATTTGTGGAAGTTCCCATTTCATTCTGTAAACGGCAAGGGGACAACAAGGAAGGGCATTGAGAAAGGAGGAGCGGAAGCGTGACTGCCGAGAGTGGCATCGTGACTCTCTTGCACAGTGGAGCCCCACAGGCAACCAGGTGAGGCTGAAACGGCACCCAGGCCAGCAAGTTTTCACATAGTCACCTCAACAAAACAATTACCAAACCTAAAAACTAAGTTTGTCACTCAGGAGAGGGAAGGGGTGCTGTTCTTGGTAATCACAGGAGCATAAAAATGCCGCAGGTCCGTGGCTAGAGAAGGTCACCAGAGTTGTAATCCTCAGTTTTCCCTGGCTCTTGCACTAAACGGATCATGCAGAATGCCTGACCCCTGCAGAGGGCTCTCCAAGTATTTTGAGCCCATGATACTGTCATAGTCACATACTCTCATCCTGAGTCCCCCCACGTGGAGGCAGGAGTCCTCAGAAGTGTCTCTCATGATCTGTGAATAATAGTCCCTCCCAGGTCTTTCTGAGAACCCCAGGCCATGTCCTGGGTGCTCAGAAATGATGGATCCCTTCACAGTGTTTCTGGAAGTCGCTAGGAGTCCTGTACACGAGTTTACAAACAAGTCCTCTGAAGATTTTCTGAGAACTCCCAGAGGACCTTTCACAAGGGCTCACAGATGACAGTTCCCCCAATATTATGGGGGCTCCCCAAGTAGTATATTATGTCTGCACCTTAAAATGTTCCCATGACCAGATATTGCTAGAAGTCCCTGGGGAGAGCTGCCCCTGAGCTCACCACGATGGCCTCGTCTTTCCCATCAGCTGCTGCTCTAGCTGGTGGCTGCTGGGCTCTGGAGCCCCACAGACATTGATCAGGCTTTGCCATCTCTGGCTGGCCCACGGTGTCTCCCATAACTGGAGCCCGTGGGGTGATGTCAGTGCTGTGGGATGTTGGGAAGCAAGTGGAGTAGAACCCATCTTTCTCCACATAGGGCTGGTGGTGCCATGATGATTTACACAGTGCCGGTAGACTGCCCTTTCTAATTCATGGACAGGTCTCCTGTTCTGAATGAGTCACAGTGGGCTGGGCCAGAAGACAGATCTGGGGGACACAATTGTCCTTCCCGTCACTGAGCCTTCATTGCTGGGTTAAGTTCATTGCATCTGACTTCCTTTCATCACCTCCCTTCCAGTTGGAACTCTTTTTCTGAAGACTTCTCAGGCCTCCTTGTAAATGGGTGTGCGGTTTAGTTGCTAGTTTAAGGATAAAGGGATTTTTTGCAAGGTATGGGACAGACTTTACTGAAGACTCAGGAATAAGCCATGAGAACTGCCCAGTGACTACTGGAGCGGGAACCCAGTGCTGGGCCCATGCTCATGCACCTCATCATCTCTGAGGCCAGGGACCAGGCAGTGCAACTGCCACCGCCGCTGCTTCCAGAATGAAACTCCTCTGTTACAGTCCGGGTCTCCCGGCACATGGCCACCACCTGCAATGACTCGCTCTGGTTTTCTAGTTCTCTCATGGCTGTGTCTGCTTGGTGGAAATAGGTCACGTGGGGTCTGGAAATGGACATGGCTGTCATTTCCCAGTGTCCACAGTGCAGGAAGGTATGTGGGGGATTGGCATGTTAGGGGAGCCACAGCAGGCCTCCACAGATGTCCCACCAGCCCACCAGAAACACACAGCTGTGCTTAGGGATGACAGGCTGCTAGGGTTGGAGACAGTCCGAACACTCTCTCAGGACTGCCGCTCAGGTGTGATGATTTGATATGTCTATTTTTTTTGCTTGTTTTTATTATGTTTTAAATTTCAGATTAATATGAGGGCACCAATGATTGGGTTACAATGTCTATGTTTGCTAGCTAGGGTCCCTGTTGTTTTTTCTTCTTTTTAAGACAGAGTCTCATTCGGTCACTCTGGGTAGAGTGCCATAGCATCGTGGCTCACAACAACCTCAAGCTCTAGAACTTAAGCAATCCTCTTGCCTTAGCCTCCTGAGTAGCTAAGACTACAGGTGCCCACCATAACACCTGGCTACTTTTTTTTTTTTTTTGAGACAGAATCTAACTTTGTTGTCCTCAGTAGAATGCCATGGCATCATAGCTCACAGAAACCTCAAACTCTTAGGCTAAAGCAATTCTTTTGCCTCAGCCTCCAGAATAAATGGGACTATAGGCACCTGCCACAACGCCTGGCTATTTTTAGAGATGGAATCTCCTGTTGCTCGAGGTGGTCTTGAACCTGTGAGCTCAAACAATCCACGCTCCTCAGCCTCCCAGAGTGCTAGGATTCTAGGAGTGAGGTAAGGTCCCTGTTGTAGTAATGTCCTGCTCCTACGAGGTGTGCCACATGTCCTTACATTGTACCCATGAGGTGGGAGCACACCATTCCCATTCCTTTTCCCTCTCCCTTTCCTTGTTTGTTTTTAAGGTTACATTCCTCCAATCTGTCTATTCCTTGTGATGATTATATTCCTATCGGGTAGATGAATTTCTTGGAGTATCTTGTTTCAGTATTGAATGTTCTCGGCTCGGTGCCTATAGCTCAAGCAGCTAAGGTGCCAGCCATATATACCAGAGCCGGCAGGTTTGAATCCAGCCCGGGCCTGCCAAACAACAATGACAACTACAGCAAAAAATAGTCAGGCATTGTGGTGGGTGCCTGTAGTCCCAGCTCCTTGGGAGGCTGAGGCAAGAGAATCACTTAAACCCTAGAGTTTGAGGTTGACGTGAGCTGTGATGCCATGGCACTCTACCCAGGGTGACAGCTCAAGACTCTGTCTCAAAAAAAAAAAAAATCAGATAAAATACTCCCTCTTATTCTCATTGGTTGACCAATTGATTCATTCATCAGATATGCACGGAGCACCTATTATATGCTTAGGAACGTCAAATTAGTATTTGGGAATATTATCACAAATGATACCCTCTCTATTCTCAAGAATCTTGCTATCTCATGGGGAAGGAGGATGAGGCATCAGGCCATGGCAAGACAGCTGAAGACCAAAACGTTCAGGGGTGGAGTCGGGTAGGTTTTATTGGGTATATCATTTCAGGATGGAGTGAGCTCTGTACTAAATGTCAGAGAGGGTGAGATCAAAGAGGCCTCTCTGAGCAAAGAGCCGCCTGTCCAAAGGATCAGAAAACACTTGGTCATGGAAAAAGCCTGAGTGGAGTCTAGGGATTGGAGCAGGGAGAGATGAGGACAGAGGCAGCTCCGCGGTTCCAGCTGTCTTTGAGCATCCACCCGCCTCACCTTGGGCCTTTGCATCAGTTGGTCTCCCAGGCCCTGCAAGGTTAGCTGGTCCCTCCTTGTCATTCAGATTGCCACACAGCTTCAAATGTCAGCTTTTCAGAGAGGATCCCCTTGACCACCTGATACACAGTAGCCACCCAGTTCTGCTCCATTGTGTCACCCATGTTTGCTTTTCTGTATAGCACTTATGACTGTCTGACTTTTTTTATTTGCTTGTCCCTTTCTCTTCTCCCTCTGACTTGACTTTGGAATATAAGGCTCTGAAAAGAAGGGTCTTGTGAAAAATGTTCACCATTCTGTCCCCAGCACCTAGAATACTGCCTGGCATGTGGCAGGTCTTCGATAAACATCAAATGACTGGATAAAAGAATCTGTCCATTAGCTGTTGTGGATCCTTATTAGGTTGAATTTATTGGGCTGAACACCCTCAGATATTACATCAACTGGAATCAAATCTGAAGTTCCCACACACTCTGCCTCTGAGTCTCCATCATGCTCTGAAGCAAAGCCTGAAAAATGATGGTTTAAGTCCCGGGAATCCAGACGCATCCCCTACCTCCTCGGCCACCAGTTCGTTTCACTTCTCGGATGATGATTCGTTCTTATTTTGTTTTCTCCTGAACCACTGGCTTGATTGGTGGTGATTAGCAGAGGGTGGTCCATTTACGTGAAACACCTGCTTCCCACCTGTGTCCCCACCAGCAGTCAGCTCTGGACCTGGCGCAGGAAGCCGGCGGGTGTCCTTCATGGCCGAGTGGGCTCCCAGAAATTTCTTCAGGAGTCAGATCCAAACTGGCAACATATGGGTGGCCACCTGGATGACATTTTGCCAGAACTGCATTGAACACATCTGCCAGCTTATAAAAGAGACTTGAGGAGGCCGGGGTAGCAAGGCAATTGACAGGAAAGCTAGCCCAAGAAGAAGGCTGAACCAGAGGGAACAGCTTCCACTTTGTGATTCAGTTGTAATTTAATTGGCTTCCCTTCACTTCATAAAACCAGCAAACACCAGCTCACAGCTTCTTGTATATTTTCATCAACTCACTCTGGAGAGAGGCACAAATATATCAGAGGTTATTTTACCCCAACCCACTGTTGAAAATCACATCGTGATACAACCACATTCCCATGCGTATCAGTTAGGGTTGATACTCAGAGAAACAGAGCCAATAGGATTGACCAATTGACCAATTGACTAAATTGACCAATCTATCTACCTACTAGATAGATATAGGTGCAGATATGTGAGAGGGGGTTTATTAGGAGAATAGCATATCATATGGAGGCTGAGGTGTCCCATGATGAGTTGTCTGCAAGCTGGAGAACCAGGGAAGCTGGGGGTGTGGCCTGGGAATCAGCAGAGCTGATGATGTTGCTGTCAGTCTGAGGCTGAAGACCAGAGAATCCAGAGTTTTGATGTCCAAGAACAGAGAAGACGGGTGTATCAGTTCCAGAAGAAAGAGAGTGAATTCAACTTTCCTCTGCCTCTGGTCTGGTGCCCACCCACATTTTGTGAGGGCAGATCTTCTTTACCCAGTCCTCTGATTCTAATGCCTGTCTCTCTTGGGCACACCCTCACAGACATACCTAGAAATAAGGCTCTACTGGCTATCCCTTAATCCAGTCGAGTTGATACCTAAAACTAGGCATCATACCATGGTAAGGAAGCTAGACAGGAAGGGGCTGTGATCATTCTCCTAGTTATGGCATTATGGCCACGTCATTCATCCCATACTCAGTTAGATTGCTGATTATGTGTGCTTAGCACCAAACATTGTTCTTTGAACCAGTGATGAGACTCACAGAACTGAGAGTCAATGCATTTGATTATACGAGTGTAGGTGGAACACACTGGCCAAAACTGTAGGGGAAATTCTATGTGAAAAGGAATACATTTGAAAACATTTCTTAGTTTTGCAAGTGTGATTTTCATAGGTGATTTCTTCATCTACTTTGCTTTGTGGTTCTGCCATCTCAATCTTCAATTATTCTCACCCCAAGCTACTGGCCTATTTGTAGTCTTCTCCATTGTTTTGTTTGTTCATGAATTTAATCATTTGAAGCTTCGGAGCTGGCTATTATTAAATGCTATAATAGCCATAGAACCAGAGTGGGGAAACTGTTCAGGTGGGAAGGCCATATTAATGTAGCAATAATCAAATAAGCCTGCATTCAAGAAACTTCAATTAGATATACTTTAAAATGTACATTGTTTTGTAAAAATCTAACTACTATGTGCTTAATAATTTCAAAAAATGAAACTATTTGTTAATTTTGAAATTAACCTTTTAATGACTTTGCTGTGTCTGCGATTTGTTGGAAAGCATTTGAATATTTGGTTGCAGCATGGAGGTTGCTGCAGTTTCAGTTGATCCTCTAGATGGGTATCAGTCATTTTTTACCTTAAGGGAATCTTGATTTGGGTTCGGTGGGAGAATATACATTTGCAGCAATAAGTGGTTAAAAGGCAAGGAAGCATTTTCGGGGGCATATTGCTGAAGGCCTGAGTATCCTATTACAGTTTTCCATATTTCAATTTGATCTTTCTTAAGCATCAGACAATGACTTTAAAATGTCATCTTCTGAGAGCTCAATCAATTTCATGTTTTATATCTGTGCAATAAACCCTTCATGTTTTCCTGTCACAGAAGATGCACTGTCTGTACATACACTCACTAAATTTGCCAAATTCAGTCCAACTTCACATTTGTCTCGAAAGTTGTTAAGATATCTATTCGCTGTGTTTTGTTAGCAAGAGTGCCCCAGAGTGAGTAACTCTTTGTAGCAAGAAAATCTTCTTTTATGACCCAAATGACCTGTCCCAGTCAGCTATCTGTTGATTCAGTCTGCATTTTCCCTTTGAAGTATTACATGAAGTTGTTCTGTTAAGCTAAACAGAATTAATTTATGCTGCCGATCAGTTATGGTTCTCCCTGAAAGAGAGGCAGTTGTTTGTACTTTGAAATGTTATTGGGGTATAAGTGTCCTACAATTTTGACAATGCCTTCCTTCACAATTTCTACATCATTGAATGCTTCTCTTTTCTTCAAGTATTTAAGCTACTTTATAAGTTGCATCAGTGAATTATTTCCAGGTCTTCTTGTTGCTTAAAAGAATTGTCTTTGCTTTTGTTTTCATCTTTTAATTTCTGCAGTACAACCTTTGCTTCTCTTCCTCTGATTTAAAATATCTGTGGTCCTGATGAATGTTAAGCTGATGAGCACTGAATTTCTTTAATGTTGATATTACAGCATCACAAAGCAAGCAAATCATCTTGTCTTTAGTAGAAATAAGATCATATTACAATTCCCAATCCTCATTAAAATATCTGTTTTCTTCCTTCAATGTTCTCTTGGTCTTCTTCGACATGTGGGCTGTTAAGGAGACAGAATTCAAAACTACTGTTGAGCTGTGCAACTATTCACAAATTCCACTTTCAACAGAAACACAGTGCACTATTGTCAAAAGTTGATAACAGACTAGTGTACTTGACCCCTGTAAACTCTCGCCAACCAGCCTTGTGCAGAAGCAGTGCCAGTCAGGAAGGGACTCTCGAACTAAATCATGATGTCAGAGCTATCACTTTGGCTTACTGATGTTCTCGTTGTGCCGGTCAATCTAGAAGGATTATTTTGATGAAACTTATTTTATTTTGGGGGACTTGAAATATGTTCATTTTAAAAATAAAATAAGACTATAAATGATAAACAAAAATATATTAATAATAATAAAAGGATTTGTGCTGTAAAATTTGCATTCAGTTGAAAGGCTGCACTTAAGGACCTAGAAGGCTATATCTGCAGGTTCCTCATCCCTGGACATGGGGATGTAGTTGGTTATAATAGCTTCCTCCCCCTGAAGCAGTGCGTCTGTACTGTATTACACACTGTAATAGCTGTGGTGTGGGTATGGTCTGTATGTCCCCACCAAAACCCATTTTGGTATCTGATCCCCAATGTGGTGGCATTGGGAGATAGGGCCTAGCGGGAGGTGTTTGGGCCGTGAGTGCAGATGCCTCTAGAAGAGTAGTGTGGTGCTGTTGTCGGTGTGGTGCTGTTGTCGGCGTAGTGAGCAAGCTCTCACTCTGGTGTGGCTGGATTAGTTCCTGTGAGAGTCGATTAGTTTCCACTAGAGTGGGTTGTTACAGAGCTAGGACAACCTGGGGGTTTTGTTTTTTCACTTCCCTTTTGACCTTCTCCGCCATGTTGTGACCTAGCATAAAGGAGCCCGTAGCCAGGGCCATGCCCTCCAACTTTCCAGCCTAGACAGCTGTGAGCAAAAGAAATCTCTTTTCTTGATAAATTATCCAGCCTCAGTATTCCCTTATGGCAACACAAAACAGACTAAGACTGACCCTTATCCCACCTTTGGGGAAAAGAGGGAGCAAGGAAATTTCCTGGGGAGAGAAGGCTCCTGGAGCTAGCTTCTGGAGGAGGAACAGGACTTAATCTGGTAGGTAGGAGAAGGGACATTATTCCAGGCAAAGGCACCAGCATGTGGAAAGGCTGCTGGTGAGAGAAAGAATTATTGGGACACTGTGGGTAGTTTCAGTAAAGCTGCAGGCAGGTTCGCAGAGGTTCAAGGGATCAGAGGAGCCATTTGGATACCCGTCCTAAGGACAACAAGAGGGATGCAAGGATTGATCAGAGGCATTACACGGTTAGACATGAATTCAGGTAGACAATTCTGGCTGCTGTATAAGAGAATCGATTGGAGGGGGCTAAACTGCGCACAGAGGGTCCTGTTGGACTGTTGTGGTGGAAGCTGGAAACAACTCAAGTGGCAATGGGGAAGGAGAAAGGCTGTCGGGATGAAAGGTTTTGGATGTGGAGGGGGTTGAAGGAAAGGATGAGACCCAAACCTTAGCCTTGGGGATGGATGAGGGTGCCATGATTGAAGATAGGGAGCCCCAAGGAGGAACTGGTGCCTCTGAAAAAGAAGGCCTGGATCCACTAAGGGGCGGGCAGGAGGCTTCAGTTACCTGGGACCCTGGAGACCCTTCTCCTCAAGAGCCAGCTCCTAGGGAGGATGGGTGGAGGGAGGGTAATTGGTGGGACCACACCTATGGTGCATTTTACAAGGGTACATGTTAAATCTACTAAGTGTAGAATATAAGAAAGAAATAACTAAGAAAATGCAGTGAAGGCTATGTTAGCCAGTTTCATGAAAGTATTTCAAATAATATATAAACCCAGCACATTGTACCCCATAATTTCATGAACGTACACAGCTATGATTTAATTTAAAAAAGAGGCTGCTCCTAGAAATGAGACTGCTATTGAGTATCCTTGGAAAGCATAAAGGGAACAGGATGGCCACACCCAGCATTAGGCAGGGCACACAGTGGGGTGCAGAACGAGGTCCCCTGTCTGTGAACTGAAGAGAGATGTTCCGGAGCCAACTAGCCAGGTAGGGCCTCTAGACTCTGACTTGCAACAAGTGAAGGAGGCTCAGGGTTCGCACTTGCTCACACAGGGCAGGCGGAGCAGACCCCACTGCCTTCTGAGGGCAAGGGAAGTAGTTAGTTCTGACTGAGGCTAGCTGGTAGCACGTCCTACCTTGGTCATGTAGGAAGTTGAAGAGCTACTTGAAACAGATCCCATGCATAGATTATACCAACAAGGGCTCTGCTTTCTCTGGAAAGCTATTTCCAAGTCACTTCGCTCTCCACTGGCATTGGGAACAGCCCAATCATAGAAACACTAATAACCTTCACACATTCTCAGGAGTGGCTTTGGCTCTGAAAGGTGCTGCCTCCCTTCCTCACTGCCCTGTGTCATGCTTCTCTGGGAGCTGCAATGACAATAGTCGAGCATTCCTCCTAGGGCTGGAGTCGCTTGGAGCAGCAGCAGATGACTTTGGGCTAATTCCCCAAGTGCACTCCTGGAGCCCATCAGCCCCGGCTCCCAGCCTGATGTCCCACTCAGGGCTGCAGGTCAGAGCACAAACAACTCCACATAAATATGGATGCTGAGGGTGGCTGCTGATTGCCTCTGTCCTGCAGGGTGAAGCTGTTGCTGTGGGTGGGGATGACATTTTTGCTGAGATACAGGGTCAGGGGAAAGAGGGTCTCCTGAGTCATGAGGTAGGATATTTTAAAATTTAGGATGCTGGCAACTTGGATGGAGAAATGTGTCACTATCAGGAGAGGGAGAAGAGGGCATAGTTGGTAGTTGGTGTCTGTTCCTCAATCCTCCCACTTCTTGTCTCTTACCTGATAGCACAGTTTTGAGGTTGGCCAGCATGGGTGCTGCAGGAGGAATTTTGCAGGGGTGTGGGTGGGTGAGCATCCAGGTGTCTTCCAGTTCTAAGGGGATAGGAGCCCTCACCCACACTTTGGCTGGCGATATCCCCCTGGGTTGCACTTGGTCCAAATCCCACCCAGTCTTCATGGTTCAGTTCATGCCCCACCTTCTACTCACCCCTGATGGCTCCAAGCCTCTCAAGTGTGATTTTTCCCATCGGAGCTGAAGGTGGCCTGTTTCCTATGCTGTCATGCTGACTTGTCTCCGCCTGGGTCCCAGCCACCCAACGAGATGGGAAGACCTCGTGATCAGGTTTGGTGCCCTTCGCTGTCCATTGCTAGTCTCTTATGTCACTCGGTTGGTGCTGAGCAGCCAGCATTCAGAGGGATGGACTCCAAGACATCCAGTGGGGCTGAGCATGGCCACCAGATGTCATTATTCTAGAGCTACAGGAATACAAGAGACGTCACTGAGGATGGGTCTGTGGGCTTTCCTGTAGTGTCTCCAGGAGACAGAGCAGGATGTTCCCTGCTCACTCTGCCCCTCCTCTGTCCCATGACAGAGCTGCAAAGAGAATCAGGTTTGTGATTGGAGTAACTGACTTTCCACCTGGCGTGGCAGCCAGGACAGAGTGCTGCACTCTGGCCTGACTTGGCTCATCTTTTTGCTAAAGATGGAACCGTGACGGCGGGGCAATGATTCCCCAGTCAGAAGCCCTGCGCCACTCAGGAGCTTCCATGAGGAGGTCTGGAAGACCTGCGCTTGTCCTTCTCAGATTCCTTATGGTGGTTACAGTGGGGTCATCCCTTCTCTCTAGGGCCAACTATTGATCAAGAACTCAGTGAGTTACATCTGGGCCTGGAAATGGGGGGGTGGGGAGAGAGAGAGAAAGGAACACAGGCTGGAGCAGGTGGTAAACCCACGTCCAGACATTTTCTTAAGGAGCCCAGACTTGGGAGTTTTCATCTTGGGTCCAGTTCTCCAGGCTCTCAGAGCAGTCCACTTGCTTATTCTCGAAATGCCATCGGCGATCATCATTCTGTGGCTTTTCCTGAGCTATTTCCTTTCCCTGAAAGACCCCTGGCCATCCTTCCTTCAGTGTCCCCTTGACAAGTTCAGATACCAGCAGTATCTTCTGTAGTAGTTTCTCTCAATCCCTGGTCCCTAGAGAATCTGCCTCCTAAGGAGCACACTCCTTTTCGAGTCCATCTCACTGTGAACTCTTGGAGGGCTCAGACTATGCCTCCCTGGCCTTTGCGTCTCTGACACTTGCCCGGTGCCTGACGCCTCTCACGTGCTCAATACACATCTGCAGAGTTGAACTTGAGTGAAATCTGATGGGAGCCCTTGAAATGTTTTAATCAGGAAAAAGGCACATTTTCTTAGTGCTGGGGGCTTTTGACTGGAGACTGGGATGTTACTCAAATAGCCAAGGTCAAGTCCTAGCTGAGGCAGAGGTAGTAGGAAAGGATGGAGTGAAAGCAGAATTAACAGGATATGGTGTCAGGTGGGGCGGCGAGGCTGAAGGAGAAGGAGGGTGAGAGGTTGACTCCCAGGCTTCCAGGTTAGGAGGTAGGACCATTAGGGGAGGGCGATGTGGGTGTGTGTCCCAGAAGATGGTCAAGATGCCCCAAAGCCAAAGAAAATTTCTGAGTATTTCCTTTCTCTAATTAGCAAAAAGAGGATCTTTAGAAAGAGGTATGCTAAGTTCTAATGATTGGAGAGGGTAGATTGGGCTGTTTGTTTTCTGGGTTGAAGGGAGAAGTAGACAAGCCCTGAGTCAGAATCTGGAGAGAAGGTCAGCTGATTTCAGCCACTTACTGTCAGGGCTGGAGCATTTCAGGGGCCAAGGGCTCTGCCCCCGGAGGGAGAGGAGAGGCTTTTATCCTGTACCATTTCCCTGGACACTCAGTAGCTTCTGCACTTTGCCTGAAAGTAACTCACATTGGGCTTCTTACCTCTGTTAAAAGCGAGATATATTCTGGGCTTTGAAAGCAATAAACCTATCTGTTAGTGAGACTGGTGGCTCAGGTTAGAGTGCCATTAATCTGGTTCTTCCTGTGTCCCTAAGGTCTAGAAATGGCACATGGAAGTGCTTTCTCCCGTGAGGGCTGTGCTAGGCTCCTTCCAAGGCCATCAGAACATACAAGTCCCTGTTCAGCCCTGAGGAGCCTGCAGGGAGGCTGTGCGTCCGACAGCGACAGCGTGTGCCCCTGGCGGGACCTCTACTGTCACAGTTCAGACAGGTGTGTGGTGCAAAAACACTTCTCTTCCCCCTGAGGGCATTTTTGTTATGCACATGAGCAACCTAATCCAGCTTGCTTTAAATTATACTCTTCTTGATGTTTCCTGGTGCCATCTCAGCTATTGCACAGTCCAGATGGTAAGTACCCCAGTATTTTGCAGAGGGGGGTAAGAGGGCGCAAGTGTAGAGGTAGGAAGGGTGGGAGAGAAAGCACCAGAGGTCAGCACTAAGAGTTGCTGAATACTACAGGAACGTAGAACCCTGCCGTGTTTATAGAATGCTGTATCTGTAGGGGGCTCCATTGTTACTGTTAAATAAGATGCCTGTCCGTGACAGCCCCCTGTTGGCAACTTCAGGTCAGATATGCATGAAAATGAATTCAGTAGACAAAATGGGGGTGCAGCCTTGTGCTCCTGGGGACCTTCTTCTACCAGCCTCACTAGGAGACCCCACGGATGGATCCAGAAACAAAAGGGATAAATTCTCTGAGCAGAGGAAAATTCTGTTGCAAAGCCCGTGTGTTTACTTCACCTGAAAGGCACAAGGAATTGCCAGTCCTTAGGCTCTTAAACTGGGTCCCAGATTCAGAATTTGGTGTACATGACTATCACTAACACAATGTTACTAATATATCTTCAATTCTTCCTAAGGCTGAGTGGAAGAGAGGCCGAACTGAGCACCCCAAGTCTGCCTGCATCGTGGGATCACAGCATGGCTCTAAGGATGAGCTCACATGTCCCCCATGTTTGCATCACAAAACAATATCACAACAGATACTCATTGCAATGATGTTTTTGCAAATAATTCTGTCCCAAATGCCTAAAATAGTCAAAAGTAGTTATATTTCAAGGTGTATCTATGAGGTTACAAAAGTGTCCTGATCTGTCTGCTGCCAACAGTATATGAATGACATCATTTTTTTGGAGCCTTAAGTTCTTTTGCTACAAATTATCATTCGTTTTATTTCTATTACAGATTATAGGATGATATTCAATAAAGACTCTGTATGCACTATTTTGGGGGAGAACAATACCAACTTGTTTTGTGGGTGGGAACTCTCACACAGCCAGACAGAGACATATCTAAACTGGTTTTGTAGGACCTGAAGGAAACGTCCTCTATGGAAAAACTGGGAGAATAAAATTTGTGCTGCTTTTGGGGAAAGGAAAGTAGGATGTTACAGGAGAGCTTTTCTCCATTTGTTGCTGGAGACTGAAATTTGGTCTGAGTCAGTTCACCTTGAACTCTATGGAAGGGCCTGATGACCAAAAGATCAAACAGATGCCGTCATCAGATTATTTTGAGAGTGAAGCATTTCCGCAAGATGGCCCTCGAGACAGGGATGGCCAGCTGGGGAGGTGTTCCCAGAACGGTGGGATGCCAGGCTGGAATGAGGGCAGGGAGAAGAGGCAGCTCTGGTCGGCACTGAGAGCTCCACGACAGACGGGCCTCCTGGCGGAACTGGCTTTTTATTTTTGTTTAAGTTCTAATTGACACACTGTAATTGTGCATATGTATGGGGTACAATGCGATATTTGAATATCTGTATATATTATGTAATGATCAAATCAGGGTCATTAGCAAATCCATCAGCTCAAACATTTATCATTTATCTGTGGTGGGAACATTCCAAATCCTCTCTTCTAGCTGTTTTGAAATATATAACACATTATTCTCAGAAGTGATGGAAGTGGGGGAGAAAAGTTTGTAGCAGATGCCCTTCCTTTGTTTATTGTTTTATTTTATTTTATGACAGGGTTTCAATCTGTTACCCAGGCTGAAGTGCACAATCATGGCTCACTGTAACCTCAAATTCCTGAGCTCAAATGATCCTCCTGCTTCAGACCGAGTTTCTGAGACTATCGGAGCATACCACCAAGCTTGGCCCATTTTTAAATTTTTTCTTGCTCAGGGTGATCTTAAACTCCTGGCCTCAAGTGATCCTCCAGCCTTGGCCTCCCACAGTGCTGGGATTACAGGTGTGAGCCACATCACCCGGCCCCAGACGTCCTTATCATGGCCATCTGGATGGACCTGGAAGGATGCCGACCCCCTCCCTGACATCGCCGCCTCAGGCCACCTTGTATGAACTCTGCCAGGAGCCCATGTCCCTCTGTGGTTATTCCACCCTCTTGTTATCTTCACTGCCCATGTCTGTGGGTCTCCATATCCTCCCAGGCCAAGGACTCTAGTTCCGGGTCCCTGACTCTTCCCCCGTTCCACCTCTGATGCCATTCTGAGTGACCCCTACGCACACCCGATGCCTGCACAACCCCTGGCCACCAAAGCCCCTCACCGGCTGCTCACCTGTCTGTGCTTCTCCAGTCCAGCCACCCCCCTCTGTGTGCCCTGGATGCCTCACAATTGCTCCACCTCAGATATAACACACGCTGCCATGCCCTTTCTCAAGAGCACCTCCTGTTACTTCGTCTTCCGTTACTACTGCCTTTATTCCTGGGTAACTTGCTCCTGGGTTGCCAGCTCTGTCCTCACCTGCTCTGGGACCGGCTCTGGGTCTGCCTGCTCCACAGAGCTCTTCCACCCTGGTCTGAATCTTACAAAATCTCAACACACATCTTTCCCTTTTCACTTCCATCTCCATTGAGTCACAGGGAGCTTTTGATCCTATCACAGCATCTCATGCACCTGTCCCTCTCTACTCTCACCACCAGGCCCTAGCCTGCTCTGAACCATGACACCATTCCAGCCCCCATCACCCTGCATGGGGTCCACCCAGTGCTCTCTAAACAGGCTAGGAGTTCCCTTTCTTCCCTGTCTCCTCCTAGGTCAAATTAGCTGCTCCTTGCTTTGTGCATTCTGTCTGCACCTAGGCTCCCCGACTTGTGTCATAGTGGGTTCATTACTTCCCTACAT
This sequence comes from Arctocebus calabarensis, assembly GCA_963573935.1. Lineage (NCBI taxonomy): Eukaryota > Metazoa > Chordata > Mammalia > Primates > Lorisidae > Arctocebus > Arctocebus calabarensis. Next base: position 7,955 of record CAUYON010085994.1, on the reverse strand, counting down.
CTTCTTTTTTTTTTTTTTTTTTTTTTTGAGACAGAGCCTCACGCTATTGCCTAGGTAGAGTGCTGTGGCATCACAGCTCACAGCAATCTCCAACTCCTGGCTCAAGCGATTCTCCTGCCTCTGACTTCCAAGTAGCTGGGAATACAGGCGCCCGCCACAACGCCCGGCCATTTTTTGGTTGCAGCCGTCATTGTGTTTGGCTGCCTGAGCTGGATTCAACCCGCCAGCTCAGGTGTACATGGCTGGCGCCTTAGCCTGTTGAGCCATAGGCCCCGAGCCACCTACATCTTTAGAAGGTATGGTCTTTGAGGACAAAGCCATTTTTACTCAACTCTCTAAGATTAGCAGTTAGCATGACACCAGCCACACGGCCAATCTCAATAAGTACCTATTGACCTAAATGTCCTCAGGTGTGCCTTGCATCAGACCTGCCCCCTGGGTCACCCTCATTCCTATCCATCTTTTTCTAGGAGGAGAAGCATTCCTGCTTCTGCTAGTTCGTCCCCCTCCTTTGCAGTGCTGATGGCTGGGGTGGTCGTTCTTGTTCTGCCATAACACCAGGCTAGGTCCTAGAGGGGTGGGCGGGGCAGCAGGGACTGGGGACAGTCACAGAACACTGTGAACCTGCAGAAGTTCTGTGGGTTCACCAGCTGGCACGCTGGGAGACAGCCAAAGGGAAAATCCATTTTTTCCTGCCCAAAGCTCAGAATCCCTAGAGCAATCATGCATCTAAGTGCTAAAGGCTTAGGAGTAAGAAGTGTCAAGGTCACCTTTGCCTTGTGCCTGACCAGGGAGGGGCATTGTTGGATGTTGTGTGTGTTGGTGTGTATGGGTGTTGTAAACCACTGGGCATTTCTAGGTAGCTAATAGTATGCTTCCACTCAGAGCGAGAGGAAGCTCCTCTAATCCAATTTGTAATTTATCTTTTGGTTTGCTCCCAACGTCTTCCCTTTGTTTCTCATTTGATGCATTTATCTGAGTGCTCAGTGAGTTCACCTTGGCACAGTCTTGCATGAACAGAAGCATTTAGCTCAGTAGCTTAGCTCAGTTTCTTGTGCATGTGTGTGTGCTTGTGCCTGAGCATATGCAGCTTCCTTAACCCCTAAGTGAGAGCACCCAGGAGGGGCACCCCAGATTTGTAAGTGCAGAACTCTGCTTTGTGGGCGTGTCAAGCAGAGAGCCCAAAGAGGGGGCTGGAGCTGGTTTAGGGATTCTGGATGCAGCCAGAACCGCAGCTCACAGACCTCGGTTCTCTTTGCCCTGGGAAGGGTGAAAGTAAGTACCTTTGGTTGGAGAAAAGGTGGATAGGAGATATGTGTCTATTCTGGACTTCAGAGACATATAGTTCTCGGGCTCAAAGAAAGCACAGGAAGCATCTTGTCCAGCAGGCCCTGTCTGCTTGTGGATCAGAATCATCTGGGATTACTTATTAACAAAGCGGATTCCTGGTGTCCTCCTTAAGTCTCCTGACACACAATCTCTGGAGGTGGGGCCCGAGCTTTCTCTTTTAAACATTTGCCCCAGGCCAGCTGGGTTACCACACTGCTAATGGTGGCAGATCCAAGATTAGAAGCCGAGACTCCTGACCCTCCCACTGGGGCATTTCTGCTTTCAACCCAAGCGTTCCTGGGGCTTAAAGCTTTGGGAAACAAGACCCCTACTGGATGCAAGGGAGTGTTGAGTGGACCTCTTATCCTGCAGACCACTAATCCACCTAATTAAATCAATTTCTTGCAATGGGGGCTGAAGGGCTTCAGTTCCCAGAGTGGGCAGAGACAGCTGAAACGGGTCTCTTGCTCTGAGATGACCTGGCACCTCGTAATGCTGTCCTTGGGACCAGGCAGCAATTTGTGGCTACCTTCACCCACTTTCTCTGGGGATCAACTCTGTTCTCGGGTTATTCCTGGTCTGTAGCTGTCTTCCTTCTTTCCCTCCTTTCGTCTCTCACTTTTCTTTCTTTCTCTCCCCTTTCCTTCCTTCTCTTTTTCCTTCCCTCCTCTGTCCCATCCTCCCTCCTGTCCTTCCCTCTCTTTTTTTTTTTTTTGGTTTTGAACAGTTTACTGAAATATGATTTACATTCATTATAATTCATTCATTTAAAGTGTATAAGTCAATGGTTTTAAGTGTTTCCACAACGTTGTGCAAATATCACCACACACAGTGTTAGAGCATCTTCATCACCCCCCAAAGAAATTCCATACCCGTCAGGAGTGACTTTTCATTTCCATACCAAACCTCCTTCACCCTCAGCAACAACCAGTCTGCCTGTGTAGATTCTGTCTCTGTAGATTTGCCTCTGCAGATGGCCTAGGGAAATGGAATCACGCACTGTGGGGTCTCCTTTCCCTTAGTATGATGTTTTCCGAGTTCATCATCTTGGAGCACCTGTCCGTTGTTTTGTTTACCCATCTATCACTGGACAGATGTTTGTGTTATTTCCCTTTCTTTTGGTTGTTATGAATACTGTGGCTGTGAACACTAGAGTCCAAATTTTTGTATGGCCATATGTTTTCATTTCTCCTGGAATTGCTGAGGCACATGGTAACTCTATTTTTAACCTTTTCAGGAACTGCCAGACTGTTTTCCAAAGGGGCTACAGCATGTCACATTCTTACCATTTTACATCCCAGAATTCTATGTTGTATGAAAATGCTAATTTTTCCACATCTTTCTTGATCCTTTTTATTATCTGCATTTTTTACTACCATCATCCTAGGGAGTATGAAATGGTATCTCATGGTGGTTTTGATTTGCATTTCCCCAGTGGATTAAGATATTGAACATCTTTTCCTATACTTTTTGGCATTTCTTCTTAGAGAAATATCTATACAGATCCTTTGCCCATCTTTTCGTTGCATTATTTGTCTTTTTGATAAGTTTTTAAGAGTTCTACACGTATTCTAGATATAAATTCCTATCAGTTATATGATTGTCAGATATTTTCTCCCAATCTGGGGTGCCTTTTTACCTTATGAATGGTATCTTTTTTTTTTTGCAGTTTTTGGCCGGGGCGGGGTTTGAACCCACCACCTCCAGCATATGGGGCCAGAGGCCTACTCCTTTGAGTCATAGGCACTGCCCTATTGATGATATCTTTTAAAGCACAAGGGCTTTTAATTTTGATAAAGTCCAAAGTCTTTTGTTACTTGTATTTTTGGTGTTATATCGAAGAAACCATTGCCTAATCCAAGATGATGTACTCCTATGTTTTCTTCTAAGAGATTTATAGTATTGGCTCTTTATCCATTTTGAATTATATTTTGTATATGGTGTGAGGTAAGGAGTCAACTTCAATTTCATTCAGTTATCCCCCCATCACTGTAGAAAAGACTATTCTTTCCCAATTGAATTGTTTTGGCATCCTTTTAAAAAAAACCAACTAATTGTAAATATACATTTATTTGGGTTTATTTCTAGAGTCTCAATTCTACCATTCATCTATGTGTCTGTCCTTACACCAGTACTACACTGTCTTGATTACTGTAGCTCTGTCATCAATATGTTTACACTTTTGATGTCCATCTTTTAGCACATGTGGCAACGGCTGTTAAGGTTCTGACCAGATGGACTGAAGATGTGTAAGGAGGGAAGGGCCATGTAATGCACTGGCAGTCAGGGGACCTGGTTCTTAACCCCTGCCCTGCCTTCGCCTCATGTAACCATATGTAAATCACTTGACATTTCCCAGCCTTTATTTCCCATTCTGTAGAACGAAGGTTCTAGGCAGGTTGATTGTTATAGAATTTTCACTTCTAATATTCTAGAAGCACAGGAGGGTCAGTTTACACAGGCTAAGTCCATCACAGGAGCCCCTGATTTTATAGCAGATACTTCAGAGTCTTTCAGTCACTCAAAGCTTAGGTATGAGACAGATGAGTCTGGAGCATCTTATCATAACAGACAGAAATGAAGTTATTAAAGACTACCACGGTCTTATCTAAAGGACTCAGGCTCTCACTGGTCAAAACATCGATAAAAATAATAAACGTGATGATTGAAGCGTATCACCTGAGTTCATAATGCTGCTTTAAAAACTCCATTTATTTGGAACTTCTGGATTTGGGGATCTCTGAGAAAACTCCTGGCCATCCCCTCCACGTGGCCAGGTTTTCATGCCTGTACCACTCTACCCTAAGTCTCTGGATTCTGTTTCAGCACACTCTTTCCAGTTTGTTTTTTTCACTTTGTTATTCTGTGTTAATCTACTTAGAAAGGGCACAAGAGTGTTCCAGAGTTATCGGGGGGGGGGGGTGGCCAACCCAGCGTTGCACCCAGCACTGCCTGCAAACTGAATCAATCCCGCTTTACTCTGATATGCACTACTGCTTACCCAATGATACAACCACCACAGAAAACCAAGATAGAGAATAATTCCATCACTCCAAAACATTCCCTGGTGCCCCTTTATAGCTAATCCTCCCCCCCACCCCCAACTGTGATAAGCATCATTGCTTCCCTTTGTTTCCAGGTATGGCCCCACAGTTTCTGTGGAGGATTGGTTCTAGGACACCCTGCCCCCCACCCGTACCAGAATCTGAGGATGTTCCAGTCCTTGTTATAAAAAGGTGTATCATTTGCATATAAATTATGTACATCCTCCTATATACTTTAGGTTATCTCCAGGTACTTATAATACTTAATATGAAGAAAATGCTTTGCAAATAGTTGTTATGCTCTATTGTTTTTTAATTCCTATTATTATTTTACATTTCAGATTAATATGAGGGTACAAATGGTTAGGTTCCAAGGTTGGCGTTGTTAGTTAGAGTCCCTCCTATAGTTGCGTCCTGCACAGGGGTGTGCCATACACCCTTCCATTGTGCCCATCAGGTGGGAGCACACCAATCCTCTTCCTCGTCCCCTCTTTGATTCCCTCCTCCCTCTTTCTCCCCTCCCCTAGCTTGAATTGAACTGAGTTTTTCTCTTGTGTGGGTGAGTATTAGCTTATCTACTGGCTTCATATTAGTACTGAGTACATTGGATACTTGCTTTTCCATTCTTGTGATACTTTACTATGAAGAATGTGCTTCAAGCCCATAATGCGTATTATTTTTAATGTCATTTTTTTGCTGGTTTCTTTCCCTGAATATTTTCCACCCGTAGGTGGTTGACTCCAAGGATGCGAAGCCCCCGCTGTGGAGGCACACGTTCTCTCCAGCAGCTTCTTTTGACCATGTGCTTTCTAGAAAAGGGGCTCACAGATTTGGGGAGGCTAAAAAGATGAAGAAGTGTGGCCAATGCCTGGGAGACTGGGTGGTAGTTGGTACCTGGGTGCTAGGCCCTGTTCCTCCTGCCCTCTTTGCTCTTCCCACCGGGGGCTTCCATTTCTCTACATGTAGAAAGCACGTTCCTCCTCTGTGCTAAGGAATGTTCTACCTACACTTGCAGCAATGTGCACTGAGCTAAGTGAGAGAAGCCGGACTCAAAGGTCACACAGTGTACGATTCCCTGTAGGCAGCTTTCTAAAAAAGGCAAAACTATGGGGTTAGAAAACAGATCAATAGCTTCCAGGAACAGAGGGGTCAGGGGAGGGGTTAACAATGAAAGAGCATGAGGAAACATGTGGGGGTATGAGAGTAGTCTCTCTCTTGATTTTTTATGGTGGTTTCATCATTGTGTAAGTTTTTCAAAATTGCTGACACTGTGTGCAGAAAGGAGGGATTTTAATGTAGGTAAATTATAGTTCAATAAACATAAAGTGCTCTCTCCCCCTCTCTCTCTCTCTTACATACACACACAGACACACACGTCGGACCAGAAAATGCTGAAGATCCCCGCGTGCTGCTACTTCCTGATTCTCTCCTCCGGGATGTGATCGTGGATGAGGCGGAGAGATGTCCGGGGCCTTGCCTCACTGTTCCAACTTCTCCCTCTGTGATCCCTCCCACACCCTCCCAACTCAGAACAGTCTTTCCCTGCTGCAACGGGAGAAAGGAAAAATCAGCTCCATTGGCTGGTTGGCCATTTTAGGAATGAGGCTGAGCCTTCCGTGGATGCCAGGAGCCTTGCCCAGCCCCTTGTCCTGGCTCTGAGGCCTGTGTCACCAGCTCACAATGGAACATTTCTGAACAGAAGCTCAGAATTCGAATCCCAGTGAAGCAGCCATAGGCCTGTTGGACAAACGGGAATCCAGACGCACAGCAGAGCTCTCTCCTACTTCCATTTCCACCTGGGGACTGAAGCACCTCCCTGGCTCTGTCACTGAGCCGACATCGGTTTCTGATTGAGGCCATCCAAGGGACACACAGCAAGGGAACCAGGGTCTCACTGGGCAGAAGAGAGCAAGGGGCTTGCCACAGGAAAAGGGGTGGCGCCTACATGGGCTGGCGCTTGGGGCCCAGAGCGCCCATCTCAGGGGAGCCCTTGCACCTGCCAGCAGCGCCTGTCTCGTGAGTAGTTACTCTGTGCCAGGCCAGGCTCAGCCCTTTGGAGCGGTTCACAGCCACGGTGACATCTTGAAATTCTTATTCCTGTTTCCCAAAGGAGGAAACTCTTGCTCAGACTGGGCCTGCTCTGCTTCTGCCATCAGGGGCTGTTTCTCTGTTTTGCCAGCTGAAATTAGCGACAGCTGGTTGGGCTGGCCCCAGAGCTTGCAGAGGAGGACCAAGCCCACTTTAAGACAGCAGGAGTGACCAGATTGCGCTGTTCCAGGTGGAATTCAGGCTGAGCTAACCTCCTGCCCCAGGTCCCTCTAATCTAAGCCAGAGCTCATGCAGCCTTTAAGGCAGCGGTTCTTAACCTGTGGGTCGAGTCCCCTTTGGGGGTCGAATGATCCTTTCACAGGGGTCGCCTAAGACCATTACCATTCATAACAGTAGCAAAATTACAGTTATGAAATAGCAACGAAAATAAAAAATAATTTTATAGTTGGGGGTCACTACCCAACATGAGGAACTGTGTTAAAGGGTGATGGCACTAGGAAGGTTGAGAACCACTGCTCTAAGCCCTGCCCCTGATGTGTGAGTTTGAGACAGGTCCTGTGGTCTCCATTGGAGGACCGGTGAGGGTTGGTGCCAGGAAGGCCCACCACGGGGAGCCACATGTGGGTGCTGCCAAGGAAGGCAGGCTGAGGGAAAGCCTGTAGGACAGAGCTCTGCAGGCCTAGGAGGGGACCTGTCTATCTCAGGGCTGCCCAGGCTTGGAGGTTGCCATAGCTCAAGGGCAGTTTTAGGATCAGAGACTCCTATCTGAGGCTCCGCTGGTCCCTCCGACGCTGGGACCCATAGGCAACTGGAAGCTGGTGCCAGGGCAAGAGCAGCATCACGCCTATTTTGCCAAAAGTCCCCAGAGGGTGTAGGGAGAGAGGACTTGTCAGGGCAGCTTGCAGACAGTGTGGGGGAGGACACAGCTCTTCATGTCGTAACTGTAGCCCCAAATCTGCACCTCAGCCCTGGACCTGAAAGCAGCCTTCTGTGCTTGGTGGCCAGAGGGATTTTGGGCACACACGGCAACAGCTTGCTAAAGAGAGATTCTGGAAATAAGCCTGAGGGTCCACCTGGGTAGGAGGAGCTCCAGGGTCCCTGGAAGTGGTGGCCATGGTCAAAGTGGACAGGGAAACATGGCTCTTCTGTGGGGGTTTGGGATCTGATATCAGGGAAACACTATGGAGACAGGGCAACCTATGGTGACAGGGACCTTGATATTGTGGGGCAGGAAGTCCTGCTTGAGGAGGTGGCCTTGGGACTGAGAAACAAGTTGGTTTCCAACCATATGTGCCATCAGATTCCCATGCCTCTGAAATCATTTCTGCCTTTAGGTGCAAATTTTTTACCCCTGAAGTATGCTGCTGGGTGCCAGCCTCATCGGTACTAGAGGGATTGTGGTCCTGGAGGGAGTGTGGTCCTGGAGGGATCGTGGTCCTGGGGGGGGAGTGTGGTCCGGGAGGGAGTGTGGTCCTGGGGGGAGAGTGGTCCTGGAGGGAGTGTGGTCCTGGAGGGAGTGTGGTCCTGGAGGGA
>CAUYON010085991.1:0-29045 GCA_963573935.1 Arctocebus calabarensis | reverse complement strand
CAAAAGGAGCATATTAGTGTGCATTCCCACCAACAGTGTAGAAGTGTTCCTTTTTCTCCACATCCACGCCAACATCTCTGGTTTTGGGATTTTGTTATGTGGGCTAGTCTTACTGGAGTTAGGTGGTATCTCAGAGTAGTTTTGATTTGCATTTCTTTAATGATTAAGGATGATGAGCATTTTTTCATGTGTAGCTGAGACAGGCTGTGCACCTGTCTTCTTTAGAGAAGTTTCTCTTCAAGTCCTTTGCCCACCCTGAGATGGGATCACTTATTCTTTTCTTGCTAATATGTTTGAGTTCTCTGTGGATTCTGGTTATAAAACTTTTGTTGGAGGTATAACCTGCAAATATTTTCTCCCATTCTGAGGGCTGTCTGCTTGCTATACTTACTATGTTCTTGGCTGTGCAGAAGCTTTATAGTTTGATTAGGTCCCAGTAGTGTACTTTTAATACTGCTTCAATTGCGGGGGGAGTCCTCCTCATAAAATATTCACCCAAGCTGATTCCTTCAAGAGTTTTCCCTGCACTATCTTCTAGAATTTTTATAGTTTCATGTCTTAAGTTTAAATCTTTAATCCAGTGAGAATCTATCTTAGTTAATGGTGAAAGGTGTGGGTCCAATTTCAGTCTTTTACAGGTTGCTAGCCAGTTCACCTAGCACCATTTGTTAAATAGGGAGTCTTTTCCACACTGAGTGTTTTTTTTTTTTGTTGTTGATGTTGTTTTTGAGACAGAGCCTCAAGCTGTCACCCTGGTTAGAGTGCTGTGGCATCACAGCTCACAGCAACCTCCAATTCCTGGGCTCAAGCGAGTCTCTTGCCTTCACCTCCCAAGTAGCTGGGACTACAGGTGCCCACCACAATGACCAGCCATTTTTTGGTTGCAGTTGTCATTGTTGTTTGGCAGGCTCAGGCTGGATTCGAACCTGCCAGCTCAGGTGTACGTGGCTGGCACCTTAGCCACTTGAGCCACAGGTGCTGAGCCACACTGAATGTTTTTAAACATTGGCTTGTCAAAGATCAAGTAACGGTAAGTAGCTGGATTCATCTCTTGGTTCTCTTTCTGTTCCATACATCTACCTCTCTGTTTTTGTGCCAGTGTCATGCTGTTTTGATCACTATCGATTTATAGTCTCAGGTCTGGTAGCGTGATTCCTCCTGTTTTGTTTTTATTTCTGAGTAATGTCTTGGCTATTTTAGTTTTTTTCTGATTCCATATAAAATGAAATATTATTTTTTCAAGATCTTTAAAATATGACAATGGAGCTTTAATAGGAATTGCATTAAAATTATATATTGCTTTGGGTAGTATAGACATTTTAACAATATTGATTCTTTTCAGCCATGAACATGGTATGTTTTTCCAATTTGAAGTCCAGGTTCTATGTGAGCAATGTAACCTTTACTTCCACTTGGATGTGAGTGAGCTGAATCTGAGAAAGGAGTCAGGATGTGGGTTAAGGCGGGTGGGAATTTAAAGGGTCAGAGGGCTAGAGGTTGCACATTCTCTCTTTCCTGGGTGGGATACTCATGTACTCATTACTTCCTGGGCAGGGTTGGTTGTATTTGGGTGGGTTGGTTCTATTTGGGAGGGGTCCTATATTTGACTCTATCATCTCAGTCTTTTTAGTCTATTATATGGAGGTGGTGTGATGGGCATGGTGTCTCTTTGACTGCTTCCTGTAGGATGAGAGGTGGTGTGGGGTGCCTATAAGGAAAATGGGAGAGGGAACGGAGTAGTGTTTACAGGAACATTCTTGGGTCTTTAGTCTGAACTGGTTGATATCCATGTAGGGCAAGCATATGAGCAATTGTTTCTCAGGTGACTGCCTGGTCAATAAATCAGGAGATGAGGCAGAGGATTACTGGTCTGTAACTGAGAATGAGGAAGGTCATAATTAGCAGCCTTATCATAGACAAATAACCAAGGAGGCTATGATTTGAGCACTACAAGGGTGGAGTAGCTGAGGGCACAGTAAATCACTGTCAATTTCTACCACTGAGATCTCTGTTTTAGAGGATCTTTATAAGATAGCAGTATAGAAAGGTTGCTCCCATGTCTGTTAGAAAAGAGATCGGCTTATCTTCCACTAGCAAAAAATACCCATCATTTTAGATTTCATGATTGTCCAGGGGGTATTCTGATTCTCTGGGTCAGTCTTCTGCAGCTAGGCCTAAAAGGTCAGGAAGTTCCACTTAGTCCTGGGTGTGGCTGCAAACCAGATCCTCAGAAGGACCCATGCAGTCAGACTTCCAGCAAGGACCTATGCAGGCTGGGCACTGTTTGGGGGGAGGGTTTGGAATGGGGCATTGCTTTTCCCAGTGGACTTGTTTACTGCACTTAAAACACGGTCTTGGGGGAGATTTTATTTTTTTTTCAGAGTGCCCCAAGGAGTTTAGAGAAGTAGCCAGGTCTTGTCTAACGGTCGAAGCCAATAACTGGAGTTCTGAGAAGTGGGACTACTTAGAGGCCTCTGCTTGGTTATTAAAGACCTTAATGGCCAGGTCAATGAGATCTAGTTGTGGGGTCTAAGGACTTGGGGGGGATTTTTGGATTTTTTTCCCAATATCAAGTGCAGATTGAGAGATAAAATGCATATTAATAATGAATCCGCCCTCGTTGCTTTCTGGCAATAGGTTGGTATAGTGATGGAGAGCTTCCTTAAGATGGGCTAAAAACTAGGCAGGATTTTCATCCTGCTTCTGGGTTATTTCTTTTAATTTATCACAACTGATGGCCTACTGGACTATTTTTTTAGTCTCTCAAAGAGACACTGGATCATGTGGTTATTGAGGTGGACCCCAGGAGCATCGGTTTTGTAATTCCAATTGGGGTCCTCCCAGGAAATGGCTCTAGCACCCTCTGGCAGGGTACAGTCTGTCCTACACAGGTCTTCTGCATGAACCTGTGTCTGGGTCCAGAACTGCTCCCTCTCCTCTGAAGTGAGGGTGGAGGTGAGGATGACATATAAGTCATGTCAGGTTAGATCATATGATTGGGTTAGAGATCTAAATTCTTTTTTTTTTGTGACAGTCTCACTGTGTCACCTTCGGTAGAGTACTGTGGCATCACAGCTCACAGCAACCTCAAACTCTCAGGCTTAAGCAATTCTCTTGCTTCAGCCTCTCAAGTAACTGGGACTACAGGTGCCCGTCATAATGCCTGGCTATTATTGTTGTTGTTGTAGTTGTCATTGTTGTTTAGCAGGACCGGACCAGGTTCGAACCTGCCAGCCCCCATGTATATGGCTGGTGCCCTAACCACTGAGCTATGGGTGCCAAGCTAGATATCTAAATTCTTGAGAACATTTTGTGGGATCTGTAGAGAATGAACCCAGTCTCTGACTTATGTGGGTCAGGTCTGATAGAGAAAAAGGGACATGAATGCTGATGATACCTTCCATTCCTGTAACCTCTTGGATGGGGTATAGAGGTTGTGGTGATCTGGAAATGGAAGGACCAAAGGTGTGGCCAGACCTAATATGGGGTGGGGAAATAGGGTCCTGCATGTTTCTTTTTTCTCCTGGTTCTGCCATCTTTTCTCTCTTTACCACATGTGGTGGAAGGCAGGTGGGGGGCTGTGGAGAGAGGGGGGATGGGATGGAATTCTGCAGGTAGGAATGAGGTTGGGGCGGGCTGTGGAGGGGCACAACCTGGGGGAGGGTAATCTGCCTAGTCAAAAGAAAATAGTGGAGATACAGATGGGTTGGGGGAGCCAGTGTGACCTGTGCAAGGAAAATCTGAGAGGGTTCACAAGACGAACACAGAGAAGGAATGTTTTGGAAGGGGAGAAAGGCCTGGAGTAGGGAATCTCTGACCATTTGCCTAACTCTGACAGTAATTATTTGGATCAGTGAGGATTGAGAGGTCAAATGCCATTTTCAGGCCCTTGTGAGCCATTGTCTAGTTTGTACCAAGGCCAAGCAGTATTATAGAAAAAGATGAGGCGTTTAGGTTTAAGGTCAGAACAGAGCTGTTCAGAGGCTTGGGATGAGCTAAAAAGCAGCTTAAAGGTGAAGAAGGGGGAATCTGTGACTGAGAAATTCCCATACTGGAAACTGGAGGTTAAAAAAATATATCTGAGGTTAAAGCGAGGATGTAAAGAGATCTTGCAAGGAGGAGGAGAAAGGACGTGGCCTAGGCTGGGGTCAGGGAAATTACCAGACCTCTGCTTGGGACCTTTAACAAGCTGGAAAAGAGTGGCCCTGGCCCACGGGAGGACATCCCCACACACGAGGCACTGGACAGGCTAGTCTGACTTGCCAGGGTTGGTCCATGACTGGTACTGGATTTAGAAGGCATTGGAATTTTTCAGCCCAGAGTGGGGAAAGGGAAGAGAAGTTAGAAAGCTCGGAGAGGGGCTATGTATGACTGCTTAAGAGGCCCAGCAATGGAGAGAGAGAAGGAGGAGTTGGAGTGGGGAAAAGGAAAGGAAAATTTAAAAAGTTCAGAAAGGGTTCTAGACTCATCTCACCATTAAATGAATGAATTTTGAATGGGAGTCAGAGGGGACCCCCCATTTCCCTTCATCTCATCAGAACAAGAATCCATCTAGTTGGTTCCTACAGGTTGTATCTCGCCCCCCTGAGGGAGCTTCTCCCCATCCCGTGTTCTCAGCACCATAAATGAGAGGTCAAGGACTGAAAATAAAAGATTATTCCGAAATGTGGACAAAAGGAAATCAGAGTCCAGATTCTGTGTGGGCAACAGTGGCCTTTGTTTCCACTTGGGTGTGAACGAGCTGAGTCCGAGAAAGGAGTCAGGACATGAGTTAAGGTATCGGATGGGAATTTAAAGGGTTGCACATTCGCTCTTTCCTGGGTGAAACATTCATGCACTCATTTCTTCCTGGGTGGGTTGTCTCTGTTGGGCGGATCCCTACATTTGACTCTATCAGTCACCTATGGCATTTACTTGGAGGGTAATTGAATTGTACTGTTGGCAGAAAACCAAAACTCTGTAAAATATTTCAAAGAGGTTTATTCTGAGCCAAATGAGTTGCTGCTGCAGCTGGAAAAATGAAATCTCAAGAAGCCCTGAGAAAATGCACTAGAGGCAGTAAAAATGCAACTTTGTTTTATACATTTCAGAAAAGCAAAAGTTATAAGCAATGGCATAAATCAATATATAGAGGTTCTACACTGGTTTGGTCCCAAAAGGCAGAACATCTTGAAGCAGGGGCTTATAGGTTATAGGAAGGTCCAGAGATTCTTTAATTTGCAGTTGTTTAAATTTTGTCTAAAATATTGGGCTCAGCAGAAAGGAATGTTTAAGTTGATAAAGAAATCTGATCCTCAAGTGATGCTAATGCGAGTCAGGTGACTGGAGCAAGCCATAATATACGGGGTTAGAATGACCTGTTCAGTGAGATTGCCGAACTGCAGTCATTACTCTCCCCAGGCTCCATGGGAAAGAATTTTGAGCAAAGAGAAAAAGATTAGAGTCTAATCCTCAGTGTGTGATAGTTAATTTATGCATGAACTTGGCAGGACCATGTCCAGTTATTTGGCTAAACATTATTTATGGGTGTATCTGTGAGGGTGTTTCCTGTTGAGATTAGCATCCGAATTCATGAACTGAGCAAAGCAAATTGCCCTCTCCCATGTGGGCAGGCATCATACGATCCCTTGAAGGCTTGAATAGAACAAAAAGGCAGAGGAAGATAGAATTTGCTCCCTCTTTCTGACCACTTCAGCCAGAATCTTGCTCTTTTCCTGTCCTCACATGAGGACTTACACCATTGGCTGTCTTGAGTTTCAGATGGCAGATTGTGGGACCTTGGCTTCCATAATCGCATGACCAAATTCCTTATAATAACTCTACATCCATGGTTGCAAACCAGTGCGGGGAAGGGGAGCAAACCAGAGTGGAATTGGTGGGGATTGAGAAAAATACAGCACAAGAGAAGACACAGAGATGAAAGATGGGGTCTGACTGAGCTGATGGTTGCACACCGAAGCACAAAATCAGCTTTATTTTATAGTATCTGGACAGGGTTCTCTACAGGGAAGTAGCACAGACAATATGGGGAAGTAGCATAAACAAAAGACATAGTTTTGGTCTTAGAGTATGATAGGGAGATGTAAATGACGCAAATAAACACAAAGCATCTTGTTAATGGTTTCTATTCAACCTCATTAACATAAGATGAGAAGTAAGAAGGGAAAGGTCACAAGGATCTCTGCATAGTTCTTAAAAATTAACTAGACAAAGAAAGAGCTACCTGACTTCTGGCAAAGGGAACATGAAGAAAGGAATATGGTTGTTTTGGGAATGGAGGAGAAGCAGTTGGGGGTTCATTCCCTGAATGTTCCCCCAGACTGTGGGGGCCCTGCCGCCTCATGCCCATGCTCCACAATCCATCTGTGTTTGTCTTCTGTCTGTCTATCTATCTATCTCTTCATCCATCCATCCATCTATTATCTATCTACCTGTTGGTTCTGTTTCCCTGGGGGAGCCCTAGCTAATACAGAAGGGGAGTCCAGCTTCTCACTGGGGATCCCCAGAGATCAGGAAGAGTAATGGTTCCCTCTCTGGCACATTCAGTTTCCCATAAATGAACCTTTTCATTTCCATTCTAGGGTGGGGAAGGGAGTTGAGGTTCAGGATGTAGAATTTCTCTTAAACATCTACTCCCCCATTTTAATTTAATTTAATTAATTTATTTATTTTGAGACAGAGCCTCAAGTTGTCACCCTGGGTAGAGTGCAGTGGCATCACAGCTCACAGCAACCTCCAATTCCTGGGCTAAAGCAATTCTCTTGCCTCAGCCTCCCAAGTAGCTGGGAATGCAGGCACCTGCCACAACCCCTGGCTGTTTTTTTGGTTGTAGTTGTCATTGTTGTTGGCCCGCTCTAGCTGGATTTGAACCTGCCAGCTCTGGTGTATGTGGCTGGCACCTTAGCTGCTTGAGCTACAGGCACTGAGCCCCACCCCCCATTTTTAGCTGACAGCCTACCCTTCTTTCCCTTGCACCTGGTGTCCTCAAGATTGGAAAGGTGTGGTTTTCCACACAATTACCTGGAGGCTCCTGAGACAGGTGGGAGGAGGGGTTTGGTCTGCTTGAGAGGTGGGGAAGGGGCTGGGGAGTTTGTCTAATAACTTTATACTGAGTTTCAGTCAATCCCACGCTGTCGGTGCCTGATGTTTCTAAACCCAGAATCTCTTGGGGAATCTCTGTTGTTACGCCTGGCTTATCTTTAACCCTTACCTCCCTCCTCAACTCCTCCGAGGCTGCTCCTAAATGCTTGAGTCATTTGATTCTGGCTGCCATTGCTCAAACTCCCTTTCTCTCAGTCTCCGTGGACCAGCAGCTTCTAGTTCATCCCTTTACTGTCATTTCATGGTATTTAGGGGCAGTAAAGAGATAGATGTGGGTTCTATCTCACCACCTTTGTCAGAGTCTTCCTAGTTGGTGGGACATCATGGGGTGAATCTGGAAACCTGGGCTGCTCAGGTGTGGGTGCAGGTAGCCCATGCCTGGTGAGGGGTATGAGAGAGCCGGGGGGAGGAAGCAGATGAGAAGGGGGTGGAAGATAGAGGATTCTATTTGTTTTGATGGTGGTAAAAAGAGGGAGGTGAAGAGTGGATTGAGAGGATTTGGCCCTAAGTTGGACTCAGAGAAAGGGACGTCAGCATTGTGGAAGTGCCCCAGTGTGTGCAGGGCTGTGCTGGGCTGAGCAGGGGAGGCAGACTTGGGACAGGGGAAGGGTGAGCGTAAGTGGTGTCCTCTGGAGTTTGGAGCAAATATGCAGGAACCCAGCAGTGACAGTTGGGTTGTTTATCTGGCCTGGGACAAATGACTGGCAGGCACATGCATCGCATCTGGCCAGGCTGCAGGTGTTAGAAATCTCTGCAGTTGCATTTTCTGGCTTATCTGAATAGCTCCTGTGTGTGCTCACACATGCACATATGCACACACATACAAGGACATACACACACATATGCACCTGCACGCCTGTGCATACACACATGTATACACACATACACGCACACCCTGCAATTCAGACTTTTCTCTTTAGAGTCAGCCCTGACTGAGACTTCCTTGCCATGTTAAAACAAGCAATGGAATAGAACGTGGCACTTCTTGATAAAAATAGAACACGTCGACTTCTGCCCAGGCTGCCTGGTGGGCAGGCTCATGGCCTTGTTCTTTCTCAGCTTTCCACGTTATTAATTTTTAGTGCCAAAAGACAGTTCTGCTGCTCCAGGCCTTCAGCCTAGCTCTGCTAGGTTGGAAAGCCTTTCTCAGCCTAATTCCCATCACCACAGAGCCTGGGGCAGGTCCTTCCCTCCAGCCCTTCCTCACTCTATCCTGCTGCTCTGGCTGGCAGATCTGTGCCTCATCCAGCACAGGCCCTGGTTCATCTGAAATGAGGAGGTCCTGACAGTTCTCTCAACTGGCCAGCCTGGGGCTCCACTGGGTGCTGGTCCCTGCCCATTGATTATACATGGTGGCCCTGGGTGGACCCAGCTTCACCCAGTGACCCACTGGCGCTGCCCTCTCTTCTTCTGGTCCTGGGCTTGTGTCTAAACCACCTGGAGAACAAAGATCAGCTCTTTTAAAGGTAAAGATCACCCTGCAGCCTGGGGCCAGGGTATTAAGAGTCTCAGGCCTTGGAGACAGGGAGGAGGTGGGCCACGCCCACAAGCCCCATCCCAGCTGGCAGTTCACTGTGAAATTTGCTCATTTTTAATGAGCCTGTTGCTTGCCTGTTATTTCCAAATAGGAGAGTGTATTCCTCACTTCCCTCTGCAGAAGGAGAGCAGTGCTACAGTTACAGGAGAAGTGGGTTGGAGAAGCATCTGGTGGGTCGTCACCTGCAACTTGCCTCCTACTTCTCTCAGTGCTCTCTGGTCCCCTCCCCATCCCAGGCTTTGATCAACTTACATTGCCTTCCTAGTTCAAGGAGAACATGGCTGCTGCTTCACCTTGTAAGGCTCATGTTGAAAGTCTCTTGGGCCCGTGTTAACCTGAACCTATACTGAAAGGAAATTCTGAAAAAAGAATTTCTACCTTAGCTACATTGATACAGCACAAATCTACCCAAAGGGCATAGTCCTGTGCGGTTTCAGTTTGCACAAAGGAGTAGCTTCTGTGCTGAGATGGCCTCACATTCTTCATGCAGAAATTCCCCCCTCTCAGATGGTCCCTGGATCCTCCCATGAAAAGTCCCCGTGGCCTTGGCAGCTGGCCCATAGAGCTACTAGCTTTCTGTTTCTCAGGGGCTTCACTGCCCTTGAAACACATTGTTATTCTACACTCGCTGAAAGTCATTTTATTCTTATTTGCAAAACAAATAGTTATCTGGAGAAAAGTGCCTTTAGTCATGTTCCTAATTTTGCCAGTATCCATAGCTCTTTTCACAGGTGGAGCTGAGTAGGATGGAAGGTGAGAAGTCCTGGTGGGTTAATTATCACTAGGAATGTACTGTGGAATCAACCACCTGGGCAAAGATGGTTTTCCACTTAAAGTGAACAAACATAGTTTCTCCCACAAACTTGCTAACACATGTGGTTTCTCAAGGTCCTTAGGACTCTTACAATAAGCCCTTCAATATCACCGAAAAGTTCCTCAGTTCCCTGCTCTTCTTTATAAATAGACTGTGAAAGTCAACTCTGTGGTGACAAGATACAGAATAAGTATATATTAACTGAAATTTCGGGCTCACAGCTGCACTAGCTTTTCTGTTTCTATCTAACAAGATATTGAGGCCAGTTCAGGAAGCTCATCTCCAGCCACCTGTGCTAATCATTTCCTGTCCTTTCCAAGTGTATAATGACACTCCCAATCGAGGTCTGTATAATTTCTAGCCAAAACTGAGTCACAGCATATGGAACATCTGATTTTCTCTTTCCATTCTAGTTACTTTATTCTCATGTGCTTGCGGGTGCCATCCACCCAACCTCTGGGCAAATGCCCATCTGACTTCTGTTGTAGTCACATAACCAAAAAAGACAACAACAATAAAAATAAGAAGGAAAACATTTATCATCCACAGAGTATCTGCTGTGCTTAAACATTATATGCGTTATCTAATTATAAAAATATAAAGTATTATTATTATTATTCCCCTTTTACAGATGACAATCCGAGGATCAGACTGGATTAAATACTTATCCAACATTAACTCAGAAACAAGGCATGAGACTTGGAACTAACACTCAGGTATTCCTGTCTCCCCAAATGCCCCAACTCCTACCAAACTTCCCAGACACAGTTGTGGCTACAGACAGAGGCTGAAGTTAAAGAGACAGATCCTCATTGGACTCACAGAAGAGCAGAGTGAAAGGGGGCTCAGTGAGAATTTCCTTTACACAGGAGAAAATCGATTGCCAAGTTCAAGATAACACAGCTGGGGTGCATCCCAGCAGTGCGTGATCCGGGCTTGCTGCTTCAGTGCTTTCTGAGCATCCTGTGCCACCTGTTTTCGTACTGTGTTCACTTTCCAGCTGCACATCTGAAGTCACGTCGGGAAGTTCTGAGGGTGTGTGTGGAGCTCAGGAGGGAGAGAAGCGGTGACAGCAGGTTTTGCATGATGTGGTTTATTTTCTCTACTTTCTTTTTTTACTCCATGATTCTTTTTTTTTTTTTTTGTAGAGACAGAGTCTCCCTTTATCATCCTTGGTAGAGTGCTGTGACGTCACAGCTCACAGCAACCTTCAACTCCTGGGCTTAGGTGATTCTCTTGCCTCAGCCTCCTGAGTAGCTGGGACTACAGGTGCCTGCCACAACGCCTGGTTATTTTTCTGTTTTGCAGTTCGGCCGAGGCCGGGTTTGAACCCGCCACCTTCGGTATATGGGGCTGGCGCCCTACTCGATGAGCCACAGGTGCCGCCCTACTCCATGATTCTTAAGTGGACAGCACTTTGCAGTTCAGGTGTGGTGGCAAGGGCTATTTTCTTTTCTTTTCTTTTTTCAGGTTAATGTAGGGGTATAGATAATTAGGTTACATTGTTTGCGTTTGTTATGTAAGGGCCACGACTACACAAGTTGTAGTTGTGGCCCTCATCCAGGAGGTGTGCCATATGCCCTTACCTTGTGCATGTTTGGTGAGAGCACAGCAATTCCCCTCTCTCCTCCCATCCCCCCATCCCTGCTTGAGTTTAATTGTGTTTTTCTCTTATGTGGATGTGTATTTGTTCATCTACTGGTTTCATATTAGTATTGAGTACACTGGATATTTGCTTTTTCATTTCTGTGGTACTTCATTAAGTAGAATGTTCTCCAGCTTCATCCAGATATGAATTTTCCATCTTTTTAAAGACTGATAGTATTCCATGGTATACATATACCACAGTTTATTAATCCATTCATGACTACACATGGGTAGATTTCACATTTTTTTTTTATTCGAGACTCACAGTAGAGTGAGTCTCACAGTGGAGTGTCATGGTGTCACAGCTCACAGCAACCTCAAACTCTTGGGCTTAAGGGATTCTTTTGCTTCAGCCTCCCAAATAGCTGGGATTATAGGGGCCTGCCACAATGCCCAGCTATTTTTTGTTGTTGTTGTAGTTGTCGTTGTTGTTCAGCAGGCCTGGGCTGGCTTCAAACCGGCCAGCCCCTGTGAATGTGGCTGGACCCCTAACCACTGATCAATGAGCACTGAGCCTGATTTCACATCTTGATGATTGTGAATTGAGCTGCAATAAACCTTCTGGTGCATATGTTGAAAAGGGATATTTTAAAAGACACAGTAGGTTAAGAACTTTTCATAAAGAATCAGTAGAGAAAAATAAGGTTGAATCAGAACATCCATCTTACTTTGGGGCTGAGCACAAAACAAGCTTTTTACCAAATTCGGAGGTGTGCCAGCTACTCATAGGTGTCTGAAGGGAGATGGATTGGGACCCTCTTGGTGTCTGCGCTGCTGTTGCAGAAATCAGGAATTACAGGGACCAAGAATGTCCTGTAATCAGGTAGGAGGGCTTCCAATAGCAGCAACGGAAAACCTGGCCAGTGTGTCTGAAATAAGAAAAGCTTATTTGTATCCCTGAACAGAAGGTTCCAGCATTGGTTCATCAGATCAGGGCACTCAGCTGGCATCTCTATCAGAAACTTTTCTTTTCTTTCATTTTTTAAAAATGGCTGTCTCAGCTCTAAGCATCAAATATCTGTATCCTGTACAGGCGGGAAGGTGGGGTCTCCACCATTCTCTAAGTATCAGCTCTGTCCTTGAGCTGGCTTCTCTCATGGGGTAGCGCCACAGCAGCAAGCCTCGTGCCCACCCTACTTGTAAGCCGCAGGCTCTGTGTGGCTTCTTGCCTGTGTACATTAAGAGTCTCTCTCACTTGGGACTGCTATTTGTTTCCCACACACATCCCTGCTTCTTGCTTGTTTAATGTGCTATTGTTCCATGACATGCCACTCCGAAGTGTAGCAGCCATTTATTGTTGTCCACGCATCTTCAGATCAGTCTCCTGTTCCTACAGATGTTGGCTGGGCTTGGCTGACCTCGGCTGACTATGGCCAACCATGCTGGGCCTGTGCAAGTGTCTTGGATGAGCTAGCAGGTTGGCAGGGGCTGGCTGGTCTAGAACAGTCTGGCTGTGATAAACTGGCTCTCCTTCCAGGTGCTTCTTACCTGCCTCCAGCAGGTTTGCTGGAGCATGGTTGGTGGTGATGGCAAAGTCCGAGAGGACAAGCTACCCTACCCATAGAAAAGGGCAAACAAGCATGTCCTGTGAGCCAGAGCAGGTCACATGGCTGAGGCCCAGGACAGGACTGGAAGGGGACTGCAGAGTCTCAGGTGCAGGGAGGGCTAATTGTAAGCTGAAGGCCTCAGCAGTAAAAAGGATCCTTTATGTTGACAAGTGTGAAAGTTGATCATACAAATTGGGTCATTCTTGTTATACCCAACCAAAGCGGAGTCAAGAAGTCAGGGGAGAAAGCATTCAGGGCAGATAACATTGCTCTAAGATGTTGTTCTGTGCAAGCCTGACTGCTAATGCTATCTGCTGTAACCTGGAACCAGTTTTGTCTGAGTATGTAAACAACCTTCTACCATTCTAGCTTTACTCACTGCCATCACTTACCTGTCAGAGCCTGCCAGCTCGCCAAAATTTACTAGTGCCAATAACCTTTCTAAAAGAACATCATGTAATGTTTCTCCTTTTTATAAAACCTCCAATCTCCTCTTAGTTCTTCAGACATACTGAAGAGCACCTAGTCTGTGTGTATGCTCCAGATTATGATTCTTGTATTCTAAACAAAATGTTAAATTTAGAGGTTAATCTCAACATGTTTTATTTAACTTCAGTGGAAGGCGAGTTTAATTGCTGCCAAGGGTTCTCACGTGCTGTGGAACTCTATCCTTGAAATAACCATGTGAGAGAAGTAGCATCTCCCCATTGCATGGAGGTGGAGACTGAGGCCCACAGAAGGAGGAGATTTCCCAAGGGCATGTGATCACTAAGTGGCAGAGGTAGGATTCGAATCCAAGTCTTATCTGACTCTAAATACACTGAGGTAGAGACTTGTATGGACACACAGGGAAGGGGAGGCCAGGAGAAGTGATGTGAGATCATTAGGGTCTTCTGACTCCAGCGTACCTTTCTCCCCTAGGGCCTCTCTCCTCCAGACATGGTGGGTGATCTCCCAAAGAGCACCCACCAACTGGGGAAAGGCTGGTGCGGGCTCAGTTTTAACCTGTAGGGAAAGAATATATTTTGCTGTCTTGAAAAAACTCCACTGAGCCTCTTGTCTTGGGTTGTGGACCAAACATCTTTTTTCCGGGCGGCACCCGTGGCTCAGTGGGTGGGGTGCCGGCCCCATATACTGAGGATGGCAGGTTCGGACCAGGCCCCAGTCAAATTGCAACAAAAAAATAGCCGGGCATTGTGGCAGGTGCCTGTAATCCCAGCTACTCGGGTGGCTGAGGCAAGAGAATCACCTAAGCCCAGGAGCTGGAGGCTGCTGTGAGCTGTGATGCCACAGCACTCTACCGAAGGCGATAAAGTGAGACTCTGTCTTTAAAAAACAAACAAACAAACAAAGAACCCCATCTGAACCCCTTCAGATGTTTTAATCCCATCTACAAATGGGTTAATGCTGCTGCTATACACAAGTTCTTATCTGGGGTTGGTGGATTCAACTCAATTCCACAGGTTTCCTGGGTGTTTCCTCCACACATGGGACAGCAGGAGGCAGGGAATCAGGTCCACAACCATACCACTCCTCGTCTTACCACAGCACAATTGGTTGCACCCTTGCCCTTTGCACACAGCATCGCTTTCAACCTCGGAGCAACTCTGCAAGGGAGGGACTGCTCCTATCACAGTGCACAGATGAGGAAACTCCCAATTATTGGGAGTAATTAAGCCACCCAAGGTCACAAAACTAGAGTATGGCAAGCCAGGATCTGAGCCCATTTCTGCCTTTTATTAGGTCAAATACTCACTTCCTCTATCCAAATGACAACTCATTATATATTTGATGAGTGCTCTGAACATTCTCTAGAGATTTTTATTACCTGTCATCTCTTTGTTGCCCAGGCCCAGATGGGGTGTGATGTGGGGTGCAGGTCCCACTGAAACTCAGGTTTTGACTTGGTGTGGAATGCTCTGGCATGCTGTCCCACACTTACCTATCCATCAGTCCCCTGGCCAGCAGGGACACTCACCCTGTGCCCAGCTTGATGGGTGATGAAGTTTGGGAAGGGCAGCCAGGACCACAGCCAATCCCAAGCATTTTCCCAGGACGTCCAAGTGCAGAGTTCCAGTAGGTGCGGGGAGACAGGCTGGAGTCTTCCAGGTCCAGCCCCTTGGGCAACTTGTTTTACCTCCTAAGCCTTCCTTTCCTCAACTGTTAAATGGGACTATTCTACCCTCCCTTGCATTTTGGTGAACACTAAGTGAGACATTCAATGTAAAACATTTAGTTCAGGGCCTAGAACATAAGAAACAATAAATAAACGAAGTTCTTTTGAGTATGATTATCAGTCACACCTAGCATCTCACGGGGAACTTATAGCAGGAAAAATGCCTGACTCATAACTGGTGCTCAGTAAGCATTGGGTGAATGACGTTTTGATCAAGACAAGTATTCTTTCTCAGCTTTATGGAAAAGGAGATAGAGGCTCTGAAGAGAAAGGAAGTGTACTCTGTCTCAGCGCCTGTAGCTCAGTGGTTAGGGCACTGGCCATATGCACCAGGGTTGGTGGTTTCTAAACAACAATGACAACAACAACAGAAATAGCCAGGCATTATGGCCAGCACCTGTTACTTGGGAGGCTAAGGCAAGAGAATTGCTTAAGCCTGAGAATTTGAGGTTGCTGTGAGCTGTGATGCCACTGCACTCTACCAAGGGTGACATAGTGAGACTATGCCTCAAAAAAAAAGGAAGTATGCCCAGGTCAGTTAGCTAGTAAGTAGCAGAACCAGGGTTTGAACTGGGGTCTGCCTGGCTCTAGACCCAGTGCACCACCACCATGCTGTCTATGAGCCACAGGTTCCAACTTGTGGCACATGAGTGCAGAACCTGCCTTCTTGCTGCCCTAGGGATCCTGTCTTGGCATGGCTGTCCATGGGGACTCGGGGTGGGACTGGAGGGCAGGCAGGGAGAGTCACCCAGGGACTGCTGGAAACACAAAGGGGCCCTGATGGGTACTCTGCTGAAGCCAGCTTTGTACATACCACACCTGTCTTCCATCGTGGGGGCTCTACGCTCAGTGGGGTGAGGGCCCATGTCTCTCCTCAAGAGGCCCCTGCTGGTATCTTGCCACACCCTCCTTTGGGCCAGTGGAGCAGTGGAGGCCCTTCCCAAACCTGAGCCCAAGTCCCTCATCTCTGGGCTCCCCTGGAATCTCTTGAGTCATTCTATAGCTAGAGAACTCTTTGGGAGCCCAGGTCACCCCCAGTACTTGGCCCATTCATGTGGAAGATTTTACAAACTCCCTCTTGCTAATGAGTCTGTCTATCCTATCTATGATGCTTTGCCGTGAGTTAAAATTTTCCATGTTAGGTTATAACTTCTACAAAGGTCGACATAATACGTGACATGTATTTCTCTGAGTGTATTTCAAAAAAGTTATTAGAACATCAAACTCATGATTTTCCCTCTAGTTTTGATTAGACTGAAGCTATTAAATGTAGGACTATGAAAGTCTACCTTTTTGGCAGACCACAGGAATTACAAGTGATGTCCTGACTATGAATGCTTCAAACTCAGCCCTTCTGCGAAGTGTCCAGAAGTAGATGGCTTTCCAGAGGGGACCCTGGTCTGCTGACTTTCCTGCTCATCACTGCTCCTCACAGGCCCCCACTGCCCCACACTGACTATACTGGAGAGCCCGCTGCCGGCCAGGATCATCCCTCCTTTACACGTGTGTTAACAGGCCTCTGCCAGTGAGAAAACACATGGCTGCAGAGCCAACCCCGGTGCCCGTGGTGTTGTCTGGCTACAATCTGGGGGCCAGATACTTCCCTAGTTATATGAGTTTTTCCAGGCCTGGCCCTCATAGAAGCTCTCTAAATGTTTGCTGAGTGAATGATGAATGATTGATTTTTGATTTTCCTCTAGCCTTGGAGAATAAGTGAGTTGCCTGTAGTCACCCAGGGCAACCATGGCAGAGGTTCAAGTAAAGCCCAGATCTCTGTGTCTCTCACTCAGGGCCCTTTGGGCTTCACATCACTGTCTCTTGGTAATTTTTAAAAACAAGGCACAAGGTTTCATGGCAGTGCCAAGACTCTGCAAGAGCCCTCGTGCAGCTCCGGTGATTCCTGCACCCATAGACTTCAAGGCCCTGCTCAATGGTGAGTGAAGGTGATTGCAATCCTCTACGCTGCTGAGAAAAAGGACGAATTTCCTCTAAAACTTAATATCCACTCTGGATTTTGGATTTTGGCATCTATTGTTGTCAAAGAAAACTTTCCCACTAGTAGCTGAGTTTCTCTTTCTGTTCGTTGCCTGCCCGTTGATCCATTGTGCTTTATAACAGAGTCTGTCTGGAATGGTATCCTAGGATTAAAAAACACGATGCCAAGTTTCCAACGTCAGTGCCCATTTTAATTGCAATATCTATTGCAGCAGGAATTTGCTTCCACATTGCTTTATGGTATGTGTGGTCATTTTTCACTTCATTGTTGTTTACCTAGTTTATGGCACTTATAATGTTTATCCCACTCCTTGGATGATTTCTGAAGAATTGAGGTCTCACCATGTTGCCAGGCTGGCCTCAAACTCCTGGACTCAAGCAACTCCCCCACCTCAGCCTCCCAAGTAGCTGAAACTATGGGTATTTACCAACATGCCTGGCTGGATAAGTAAATTTAAAGTGAATAATTAAACACCAAGCTAACTGAAAACATTGCCGATAGCAAAGCTACAATGTGTTTTTCGCATCTAGGGAGTGATTTCCTATGAAAAATTATGACTTTGTAGATCTGTTTTTGAAATCAGAATACAGTTTTTTCATTTACGTATTCTTAAACTCAAGTGGTTATTGGCTTTTTAGGAAGTCTGTTATATAGAACTAACTAACTGGCAGTGTTAATCTGTTTGAATCTTTGGAGAAAGTAGTGATTTAATTATAAGTGCATCATGCACTACTGATATTTTAAATAAATTGTTCACCCTTCCATTTAAGTGATAGCAGTTCATTGTATAAAATGACTAGATGTGTATAAAGGAATCATATCATCATGAGCCTCTGACCCAGCTTCAGTAAGTGCTATTGATCTGACTTTGACAACAGTTTAATTAGGTGAGAGGACTAAATGGAAATATTTTATGTTTTCCCTTCACTTTAGAGTTTATGATTGTGTAAATGATTGGGTTTTTAGCATTTTTTAATGTGAACTTCTAATCATTTTTAAGTATGCATAATTTTTTTTTTTTTTTTTGAGACAGTCTCACTATGTTGCCCTCGGTACTCTTAGGCTTAGGCGATTCTCTTGCCTCAGCCTCCCAAGTAGCTAGGACTACAGGTGCCTGCCACAACACCCAGGTGTCTTTTGTTTGCAGTTGTCATTGTTATTTGGCAGGCTCAAACCTGGTGTATGTGGCTGGCTCTCTACTCACTGAACTACAGGCTCCGACCCAAGTATGCATAATTTTTTTCTGTTCCATTTAAATTATTTTTATAACAAAACAATAAATAAACAAAGCTCAAGAGACAAGTTTTCCAAGCCTCAGTTCTGCACCCACAAAATGGGCCTAACAGAGAGCTATCTCTCCTTCACTCCAGCATCAACGAGCCAGGAATTCCAATTCATTCACTTCAGCGCCGTTCCACAAGCGTGTTTTGAGCAGCCTCTTCATTCCAGAAACTGCACACGACCAGGGCTGAATAAGACGGTCACCATGACTTCGCTTTCTTCAGGAGGAAGACCTCACTGGGGATGGAAATTCTGAAGCAGACAGTGTAAGAAGTCACCTATACATAGATTCAGGTTAGCCAGGGAAGTAGAGAAAAAAAAGACAAAACTGGAAATGAAGGAGAGGAGCAGGCTGGGAAGGAGGCTGATGCTATTTGGCTTTGTGGTCCTCCTTCCCTGATCAGCCTTGTTCTTGTCTTCTGCACCTCTCTCCACATCTCTTTGCCAGCTGTCAAGCCTAACCTTTGCTGGCTGTGGGTTAATGTTGCTGTTAATAAGCGGGCCAACAGTTAAGTTCTAGTTGATAACTTTGGAGTTAGCTGATAACCATAGGGTGGGATTACTGAGCTTTTAATTGAAAAATAAGTTGTTAACCACAAATTGGTGTTTGCTGACCATTTGCCTTGAGTTGATATTAAGGCAGCAAGTTCTTGAAGAACTACCCGTATCAGAATCACCTGGTGCTTTAAAAACTAGCACATTTCTGGACCTCTAGCCCAAATCCAGAGCATTTTGAATCCCTGCATAGTGGTGCGCTGAGAGTCCTGGTGTTATTGAGCTTTCTGGTGGTTAGGGGACACATAAAATTTGAGAAGTCCTTAATGTGTTACCTGCTTGCTGTAGTGTCAGAGGTTAATCAAAGGCTTGGCTCATTGTCCTCAGGCTCAGCTACGAATTGATGTCACCAGAGAACTTTAAAATATCTTGACACCCTGCACGGATTCTGATTTGCTTAGATTGTGGGTGCAACTTGGGCATTGGGTGATTGCAATCAGCTCCCAGATGATTTCAATAACTATGAGGCCAAACTGAGAACTATTATCCTTGCTACTCAAAGTCTAGTTGCCAGGTTGACCGAATTGGTCTCACCTGGAAATAGTTAGAAATGCAGAATTTCAAGCCTAACCCCAGACCTACTGAATCTGGCTCTGCATTTTAACAGGCTTGCCAGGCAATTCCTGTGTATATTGTCATCTAGGAAGCACTGCTGCCAGAGATTGCAAATGTTCAAGACCCCAAAGAACGAAGTTATACTGGAGAGATAATCAGTGGGGAAGAATATTTTGGGGAAAGAGAATTTTCCCTGGAGGCTTCTGAAATCATATCATTACGGTGATTATGGACTCAACAAATAAATATCCTAGCTTTGTTTGCAGGAAATCAGTCATAAGGAGTTATGGAATGGTAAATTTGTGGTTGCCATTGTATGGTAGGGGAAAATGTGAGTCCATAATCCATACCCTTCATTGCTTTATTTTAGACTTAAAACATTTTGAAGCGGAGAGGAGACAGGGAGCCTTTTGATGTTGCGTATTGCTGTATAGTTGGTCGTGTCCAGGTTTCACAACACTCACCTGCTTCCAGCACAGCCAAAACTGAGTTTTTTCTCTCAAGGAAGGAAATGAGGTCATGCCCAGTCAGCCAGTGGGAGCTGCTGGCTTATGGGGTCACCACTTTCTTTGCAAATTGATTACAAATTAATTCTCTAGAGTCTGTTCTAGATCCTTAATGGCAAGTGAAGTCCATACTTCATCTCCAAGATCATCTGGTCCAATTTATTGAGGTTCTAGGCTAGGAGGATAACTGGCTTATCCAAGCCAATGAGCTTGTCAACCCTCGTGTCTTCCTCTGGCTAGCCAACATCTGACCTTCTTCTCACCGTTCTCCTCTCCTATTAGTTATGCATTGCTATGGAACAAATCACCATAATCTTAGCAGCTTAACACACAACTATTCCCTAATAGTTTCTGTGGGTCAGTAGTCTGAGTATGGTTCTTTGCTTCAGGTCTCATAAGGTCAAAATCAAGGTGCATGCCAGGGCATCTGAATGCTTGACTGGAGAAGGATCTTTTCCAAGCTTACACCATTGTTGGCAAGGTTCACTTCCTTGTGCTGGCAGAACCTTCTCTGAATGTTGTCTGGAGGCCTGTCTTAGCTCTTAGAGACTACCTGCATTCCTTGCCACATGGGATGTCCCAGCTGCCTCCTTGCTTCCTCAAAGCCAGTAAGGGGGCAAGAGACTCCAGTAAGATGGATATCATAATTTTATGTAATCACATAAGCATGTACATTTGATACATCATGTGAGTTTTGTCCTGTATTCTATGAGCGAGAAACAAGTCACAGGTCACACCCACATGCAAGGGGAGGGGCCTATGCAAGGATGTAAGCTCCAGGAGGTGGAGATCTTTTGGGAGCCATTATAGACGCTGCCTACCACACTTTACAGTCTGTGTTGCAGCTACACGGAGCTCCTAGCTGCTCCCTGGGCCTGCTGAACACCTCTTGCCTTTGCACATGCTATTCCCTCTGCTTGGAGTTCCATCCCACTCCCTTGGCCCACCTAATCCTAAGGCTCTGCTTAGACGTTATTTCCTCTGGGTTCTTGACAAAAGAATCAATTTTAATGCTTGTCACCTTGCACTGTAATTTTTCTGTTTACTCATCTAGCCCTCCACCCTTCCCCAATCCCTGCCAATCCTAAAGCAAGATCTCCCGAGGGCTAGGATCTTTGTGGGTGCCCAATTAACATTTGTTGAATGAGTGAATGATTAAAGGAAAAAAGAGTCCTGGCTTGGAACCCAGGACCCGAATTCCCAGTTCTAATCCTTGTCCCCTGCCCAAGGACTGTCTGATGGTTCATCTCTCTGAGTAACCCTGAAGCAACTCAGTAAGTAGGCCAATACCTTGCTTGACTTTCCCTGACTTTGAAATAACTTTCCCCTGCAATTCTCAGGTACGCTTCCCTCTAAACTCTCTCACAGTTCTTTGCCTCCTTCCTTGCCCCTGTCTTGTACTTTTGTGGCCCTGCCAAAAATTGGAAGCTCATTATTAAACCAGGAATCACCTTATATTATCCTAGAGACTACAGATGGAAAATATTTGCTTCTATCTCAGCTGAAAACTGACACAGTAAAGGCTCCTTGAGATGTTAGCTGTCAAGGAGAGGAATAAAAGTTTTTCATCTGCATGAATAATTGTTTCTTGTGTTGTCCAGAGAGACAACAGATTTACATCCCAGACACATTCACACCGGGCCAAGAGCAGCTGCCATTGCAGAATCCAGTCATGTACTTCCATCACACCTTCTCTTTCTTGGAGTTAGTCAGAACAGGAGCTGGGGATGTGGCAGGGGGCAGGGAGAGCGCTGCAATATCCAGACTGGGAGGAGTGGAATCAGAAGGTGCTTGGGAAGAGGGAGAGCTGGGCCCAGGGCCTTGGGTGGTTGCTGAGGGCCAATGGGGAGCCAAAGAGTCAGCTGTCCTTCCTCTCTTTCCTCCCACCCCGCCTCAATCCGCCACCTAGTCCTATAAGTTTACCACTAGGATTCCAGTCCCTTTCCACACCTCTGTCTCTGCCATTCTAATCCAGACCCCTCAGCTTTCACTGTGACCTCACAACAGAATCCAAGCAGTTTTGGATTCTGCTCTCAAATCTGAAGCAACTCTTCTGCACGGCCACCAGACTGATGTTTTTAATCCACAGCCAACTCTTCTTCTTGGTTTCTCATAGCCCTTGGAATGAAACCTTAGCCTACAACCTTGTGTGATCAACCAGCCACCTGTCCCCACCTTCTAATCTCATCTAAGATCCCTCTTCTCTCTTTAGACCAGCCTCTCTGTCCCTCAAACACTCCAGCTCATCCTGCTCTTGGGACTTTCACACTTTCTGTCTCCCAGGAACGTCCCTCTACCCCACAAAATCATGCAGCTGGCTCCCTCCTGACACCCAGTTCTCTCTGTTCAAATGCCCTTCTTCTGAAGGGTCTTCCTCCATGAGGTGTGATGTGATGTCTCCCTTCATCACTCCAGCCCATTTACCAAACTTTATTTTCCCATAACACTTAATCACCATCTAGAGTTGCATTAGTTGGGTTTTGTTTATCACCTGCTGCCCTCACTAGAATAGACGTCCATGAAAGTGGAGAGGGATGTGCCTGTCTGTCTCAATCATTACAGAAGTCCATGCCAGCATGAAGAAGGAGCCTGATAATTATTTATTGAATGACTACATGAAAGTCCGATGATAAAAGGCAAAAAGGTAAATTTGGTTCCTTAGCAGGTGGGTGACTACCACTGTCTAGGAACATCTATATATGGGGACTCAATAACAATAATGGCTCAAGTGACAATTGCTACTCCTGTATTTGGGGCTGGACTTTAGTTTCTGATATTGTCCAAACTGCTTTTATCCCTCCAACAGAGAGAATCAGCAGAGAAAGCTGTTCCCTCCACTGCCGAAGGCACATGGAGTTATTCACACTGCTGGAGAACACCCAGAGGAGGAGAGAACAAGGGGAAACATGGTTTAAAAAATTCCAAAACAAGAACAAATCTTGCATGTTGATATCCTGAGTGATTAAATGTATAAAGTCTCAGAAATCTCCTCCACTTGCCGTGTTTTATGGTTTCAGGCAAGAATGCTAACCATGTTTCATAAAACTAGAACTCTATGCAGAATACAGGGTTCTGATTATGTAGTATATTTTTAAAAGAGATAATGACACACCTGTTCCCAGCTGACCCATCTCTTGCATTCCTAGACCTTGAGTGTCAGAAAGCTTTGGGAGCGTGAAAATGCAGAAGATCCAATTATAGAAAAAAACAAACTGAATTGAGAACTTTAATTTTAGCCCAGAGAGGCCACCGTTTGTACCCCAGAAGATCCTACAAATATTTCAGAGCTGAGATAGCCTTTTTCCCATTGTATAAACAAAGGTCCCAAGGATGGCGTCATAGTTTCTTCTAATTACAGTTAATTCTTTTTTTTTTTAAATTAGGGGTTTATTATACTATTTTTGTACTTTTTTTTTTTTTTTTGAGACAGAGCCTCAAGCTGTCACCCTAGATAGAGTGCTGTGGCATCACAGTTCACAGCAACCTCCAATTCCTGGGCTCAAGCGAGTCTCCTGCCTCCACCTCCCAAGTAGCTGGGACTACAGGCGCCCGCCACAACACCCGGCCATTTTTGGTTGCAGCCCTCATTATTGTTTGGCAGGCCCGGGCTGGATTTGAACCTGCCAGGTCAGGTGTACGTGGCTGGCGCCTTAGCCCGTTGAGCCACAGGCGCCGAGCCATTACAGTTAATTCTTAAAGGAAAATGTATATTTCTGATTTATTTCCCTTCTCAAGGGGGCAGGGAGTTATACTCAGCTTCCATATCACCATTCTTCAAGATCAAGTCCAGGCCAGGCATCATTACAGCACACATTTCCACATGTCACCTGCTAATCCTCATAGCAGGCATGTGGCCCTTGGCAGTAAGTAAGAGTTTAGTTTTTCCAACATTTATTGGGCACCTGTTCTGTGCCAATCCTACTGTAAACACCAAGAAGATGTAGTCCTTGTTTCTCCATTCAGCTTCATAGAGATTGGATCAAGAAGCAGTCCAAGGCAAAACCCTGGATCAGATGCAGACCTGTGGAAGAGAAAGAGAGAGAATATTGCAGGGTTGGGTGGGGGCAGAAGCTGCTCCCTTGCATTGTAAGGCCAATCTGTTGTGATAGAAGGACTGGGATGTGGGGCAGGGGCTTGGACTCCAGTTTCTGACTAGTGTGGCAAGCAGATAGGCTGGAATCCTTAATCTACTCCCTTTCTCTAAAGCAGGTTAGAATTGAACCCAAGGCTGGCTCAGGGATGATCTTGCAGGGGGATGCGGTGGGTGATGGGCCCAGCAGGACATGGCACCATGAACTTGGCTGTATGTCCCATGTTTGTGCACATTTAGGGGCTGTCATTGCTTCTGCTTTGCCCTATGCCTGCCCATCTCCCAGAGCAGACCCCTACAGCACAAGGAAGAGGAGGGAACACTGCTAGAATCTATTGCCCTTTCCTTGGATGCTAGTGATGCAGAGGGTGCCCCAAGGATGGGAGGAAAGCCCCTTGAACTTGCCAAGTAGGTTCTTGGCTTCACAGGAAAAGAATTCAAGAGTAAGCCAACTAGCAACAGAAAGTCTATTGAGAGAGACAGACAATAGATTCTACTCCACACACAGAGTAAGGGTCCTTTCTCAAGCAGGAGGGGAACTCCTTATGGAGCAATGGTAATGTTTTTAAATGTTTAAAACCCTGCTGGTAATCAGCCTTATGTGACTGACATTATCTTATGGTCAGGCCATAAAGGTTAAACCTAAACTGTTGTTACAGAAAGGTCAGCACAAACAGTTTATAAGGCAGCCATCCAGTTTATTAATTCATCCATCCATCCTTAGGGGGTCCTGGGTTGGCAACTTGCTGGTGTCCTCCTTGTTAACTGTGGTTAGGGTCTGGTATAGGCCAACATGGTTACACACAGGTGCTCTGGATCTTCCTGTTCTGTCTATCCCCACATTACTAGGGAACCCCATTTGGTGGATGAAGATAGATGGCTGCTCAGCGATCACATCTCTGGCTCTGTGTGTTTCGTGAAGGCTCATTCACCAAATCTCCAAATCACAGGAACACTCAGATCTCTGTCATGAGAAAGGCAGGAGAATGGTGGGGAAAAAATATACACTATTATCAGAAGTTCCAGGAGACAAGGGAGGGTTAGTCTTAATTTCACCTTACATCTTAAACCTTAAGTCAGAAGGTGGGAACCATCAGTGTTCTCCAGAGGAAAACCACAGAAGCCTGGGGAGGGGGAAAGACTGCAGTGTGCATGCTACAGAGTTGCCAAGTTGGCTTCTCCTCAAGGAACTCCATCCCAAACTTTCGGGAGCCATTTTCAGTGGAAGGTGGGGTGAGATGGGCAAGGCGCTAGCAGAAACAAGATTAAAACATGCTCTGTACCGAGGTCAGCCTGAGGGATAGTCGCTTATCTTTTCTGAGAAGTCTGGCTTTGAAGGCAAAGCTGGAGCATGAGCACAATGCTCAGTAATAACACTTAAGGCACTTACTATGTGCCAGGCAGAGTTCTAAGTACTCAGTATATATCACCTCATTTAATCCTCACCTTTTTACAGCTTTTTGAATTATTTCCTGAAATTCACATGGCTAGTAAATAGCATAGCTAAGATTTGAATCCAGGTAATCTGGCCCCAGAGTCTGTGTTTTAATTCTCATTCTATTGTCAGTGCCAAACTCTGAAATAATTTAAAGAGGTTTATTCTAAGCCAAATACGTGTGACCATGGCCAGGAGAGCCATGCCCAAGAAGTCTTGTGAAAACGGTCTTGCTGTGGTTGAGTTATGGTTTGGTTTTATACATGTTAGGGAGACAGAATTTGTACATAAAGTAATAAATCAATACATGGAAGGAGTATATTGGTTTAACCCCAAAAAGCAGGACATCTCAAAGCAGGGCATTACAGGTTATAGGTACGTTTAAAGAATCTTAATTTGTAATTGGTTAAAGAAATGAAGCTGTATCTAAAAGCTTTGAATGTTTTAAGTTATGATAAGGAAGTCCTTTAATCAGAGATAAGCCACTAAGAGTATACTGCGAGGCAAGTGATCTCTTAAATAGATTGATGACCTGCACATGTTGTTTAAGCTTTGTCTTGCAAAGCTTTAGGCCTCTTAATGAGGTAAAAAGTGTGATGGAAGTGGAGCATGATGAGGCAGGTCTGACCTCCCTTCTCATGGCCAGCAACCCAGTTTTAGGGTATGTCTGGGGTCCTCTTGGCCAAGAGGGGGGTCTATTCAGTTGGCTGGGGAGGCTTAAGATTTTACTTTAGTTCATACTATGTTGATCCTCAACACGGAAATATGGTGGTGATGAGGCTCATTTTTAAGGATGTTTTGTGTAATCAGTGAGGAGGGAGAGATAGCTTACTCCCTCTCTCCATGCCTAGAAAGCCAGACACATCGGCTGGCATCCCTGGGACCTGAGATCTCTAAGCAAACATGACCTTGTGTACTAGGAGATCTATTTGTTACATTTGTGCAATGAGGCTTGCTCCATTTTTTTCCCCAGAATAAGTCCCTGACAAATTGCATCCCATGGGGCCAAGTATAAATAATATGATGCCCTTTGTTGTGGTGTAGTAGCTTAGTGTTAGGCTCCAGATGCTCTGTGTGAACTATGGGAATCGTTAGTGTTTGACAGTGTAACTCTAGAGGTTTGTTGAGTTACTGGGACATTATGTGCCCAGCTCATGAATACCAGCCCGGTTTTTGTCAATCAATGAAGAGGATGCAGTGTCCACCATATTCCCCTAGTACAGTTCAGACTTTGGAATCATACACACTGAGGTTCAGATTCAAGCTTCTCCACTAACCAGTTTGGTGATCTTGACAAAGGAATGGTCCCTTTATGAGACTTGGTTCTTTATCTCTAAAATGAGAATAAGAGCACAGCACAGTTTATGGGGAGCTCTCAACATAAGTCAACCTTTGTCCCCTCACCCCAGCCCTTGGTTGGTGCTTGCTATTTTCAAAGACCCAATTTCTTCATCATAAGAAAGCTTCCTCAATGCTTCAGGGAATGACCCATTTTCAGACAAGTGCTTCCTTCTGGGTCATTCTAACGAGCTAAATGAAGAACCATTTAAAAACCATAGCCCAAAGAGCCAGAGGGAGAGGCTACAGAGGGAACACGCAGGTGGATCCCCCTGTAGGCACTGGAGGAAGCTTCATACCTTGGTCAGGAAAATCTCTAGGCACACAACAGGGCCTCTAGAACCAATCAGATTGTGCGTCTCACCTCCAAACTTTGCTAACCTACATAGGCTAGGTACACACAGACCTTCAAAGACAAGATAATTACAGACACCTAGGGGACCATCTGTGCTGGGTGATACTTTGTCCCTCCTGACCCCTCAGATCTCTTTATTGCTACAAATTTTCCATACCCAGGGACTTTGTTTTTTGCTATGAAAATATTTCTGAGTATATTTTTTGTGAGGAGTTGGCAGAAGGGAGTCTCTGAATGAGTTGTATATCCAGCACACCTCTGCATTCATGCTGGACTTGGCTGTAACTGTTCTGAACCAGTAAACAATTTGACTAAAGTATATTTCAATCCAGCAAGTATTCTCTGGGCCTTTCTGGCACTGCTTTGATGCTGAGATGAACAAGAAATGGTCTCTATCCTCAAGTTTATAAATTGCCATTGATTGAGGAATTACCATGCACCAGGGACTTTATAAATCTTATTACTATTTCCTATAACAATCTAATAATAAAGATACCACCCTTAAGTTACAGTTGAGGGGCAGGAAGCTCAAAAACATTAAATTAATATAGAATCATACAACTAGTAAGTGCTAGAACTAAGTTTTGGATTCAGGGATATTATTCTTATGCTTTCAAGTTTTCCAGATCTCCTTTTTTGTCTGGAAAACGAGACTTAAACACACACACACACACACACACACAAACTCCCTCCCTACACATAAGATAAAGTAGTTTGCCAGTGCTACTGTCAAGCGATAAGAAATATAGATAAAAATAAAAGTTATATTTTCCAAAGCCTGAGGGAGCCACAAAGTCATTAAGGGCCAGAGGAATTGAACTTCTAGAGAAGGAAGGACTTCTCAGAGGTGAGCGTCTGCAGATGCTTCTCCCAGGCTAGAGAGTGAACGCAGCAAGGGGGCTCTGTGGCGAGAGAAAACTGGAGACCTAAGGGCCCCAAACCAGCTGAATTCCATCTTGAGACTTGCATGCAACTATGAAGCTGTGTGATGTGATAGGCTAAAAAGCTAAACTGAAGACCTCTGGAAAGTTTAGTGGAATTTCCTGTGGCCTCTTGAGAAGAGAAAGACTCGCCAGAGGGTGGAGTTTCTTAGGAACTCCTAGCAAAAGCTGGACCTTCTGAAGGGAGGGGTGAACTGACCCCTGTTGTGACCCATCTGCAGCTTCTCCTGCCCCCCAGAACACGTGCTGTGTCTGTAAACGGACAGACTTGGGGACTTGAGGGATCTCAAACACGTGGCCAGTACCCTCTCCTTGTTGGTTTTTTTTTTTTTTTATATAATTTTATTGAATCATAATTCTGTACATTGGTGCAATCATAGGGCATGATTCATATACATTCAGAAATGTTTTCATCGTACTGTTACAGGTAGCCTTCATGGCATTTTCTTGATCACTATATAAAGACATTGATATATTTGAAGCAGCTCAGGGCAGGATGCTAAAGAACAAAGCCAAAACCTCCAAAAATATAAACCAATTTCCCTGGGATATCTCAATGTTGTGAGCAAATGTGAACCTGAAATGTAAACCTCCAATCCTTCAGGATGGATCTAGGGTAACTGAGCCTAAATTTAAAATAGACCTAAGCAGCCATTTGCTGACTAGAGGTTCCACATGTAATATGAGTTCCACAAACACCCACACCTCTTTTCAACTTTGGGATTTTCAGAGCTCATCTGAACCAACTAAGCAGAGCTCACCTACCTCAACCAATCAGGTCTCAGGTGTATCCGCCAATTGGAATTAAGTGAATTTGATTCCCTTATTTGCATAAACAGACCTGGTTGGAAATTTGGGCCAGAACTTTCACTGTAAAACTCCAAACGTCCCTTTGTTCTCGGGAACACATCTTCACAGAAGACTGTCTCCTCAGTTCGCAAACTGCCCACAGAAATACAGCTTCTTTTCTTCAAATTCTTTTTTAGAGAACTTTTGTTCACAGTGATAAGACAAAGACCTACCAGAATCTTTTTTTTTTTTTTTTTTTTTTTTTTATTGAATCATAGTTGTGTACATTAGTTCAACCATGGGGTACAGTGTGGGGGCTTCACATGCAATCTGAGATATTTTATCAACCTGATTGACATACCATTCATGATATTTTCTCGTT
>CAUYON010085989.1:0-22788 GCA_963573935.1 Arctocebus calabarensis | reverse complement strand
TCTCAAAAAGTATCATGGGTTT
The DNA here is from genome assembly GCA_963573935.1 of Arctocebus calabarensis. NCBI lineage: Eukaryota > Metazoa > Chordata > Mammalia > Primates > Lorisidae > Arctocebus > Arctocebus calabarensis. The sequence continues at coordinate 22,766 of CAUYON010085989.1, read as the reverse complement.
GTTTGTACAACCAAAAACTATAAAACCTATAGAAGAAAACAGGACCTTATGATACTGAAAGTTGAACTTTGTTGATTCTCAAAACTCCAGAGTAACAAAACAAAGAACATTTTCAAAAAATGTACAAAAAATATAAAGAGACATTTCACCAAAGAATGTGTGTCTCCATTTGTGTTCCTATAACAGAATACTTGAGATTGGGTAATTTATAAAGAAAAGAAATTTATTGGCTCATGGTTCTAGAGGGTGGGAAGTCCAAACACATGGCACCAGCATCTGGCCAGGGCCTTTTAACTGTTGTCGTTCCAGGGCAGAAGATAAGAGGGCAAGAGAGGGCTGACCTCACTTTTGTAACAAACTCACTATCTTGATAATGAAACTAGTCCTGAGATAACAGGAACATTAATCCATCATGACCTAATCACTCCTTAAAGTTCCCAACTCTTACCTCATTGGGGATTGAGTTTCCAACACACAAAAAGAAAAAAAAGTAGAGGCTTAAAACAGCAATAATGGTTTGAATATGTTTAGGAGACACATTCAAACCATTGTAGTGTAATTCCATTTATATGTCATTCTAAGGCAAAACTATAGGAACACAAACCAGGCCTGTGGCTGGGAGCAGGGGAATGGGGAGGTGTGGACTTCAAGTGGCATGATTGTGGTGGTAGTGCTATAACTGCATGCATTTGTTGAAACTCATAAAATAAATGAATTTTTCTGCATGTAAATATATCTCAATAAAAGAAAAAAATTGTTTTACAATCATTTTGAAAACAAGTCTACTAACTAACTTCTTCCACCGATCTGCGGCCATGCTTCTTTGATATAAAATTCTGATTCTGGCTCTGCATAAGGAGACCTTGGCCTCAGAGAGAAGCAAATAGGGGCCTGCAAACAGTTGTGCTGTCCCCATGCATCCTGATGGGACACATGTGGGAGATTAAATACAGCTACACATTTCCAGTGCTCCTCCCATGAAGAGTTGGAGTCTATTTCCCCACCCTGTGAATCCGGGCTGGACTTGGGACCTGCCTTGTATAGTAGAATGTGGTGAAAAGGATGCCATATGGGCTCCAGAGGTCAGACACAGAGTGACTTGAAGCTTTGTCTTCATCCTCTTGCAGTGTGACCGAGATTGTCCCGTATATAAACCAGTCCAGGCTCTAGAATGAGAAGCCATGTGGAGGAGAACTGAGGAGCCCCCGCCCGCTCAGCGCCAACTGCCAGTCATGGGAGGGCCTCCCAGCCACAAGAGCAAGGCCAGACACAGGAAGTAGAGGAACTGCTCAGGGGCCCCGCAGAGCTGTGGGAAATGATTGGTTAGTGTTGTTTTAAGCCTCTACTTTTTTTCTTTTTACTGCTCGATACTTCAGTGTGTGTTTGTAAAAAAAAAAAAAGAAAGAAAGAAAGAAAGAAAAAAGAAAACAAGGACATTTTCATACATAATCCCAGTGCAATTAGCAAAATCAGCAAATTAGCACCAATAGTTATATTATTTTATCTGTCGACCTTTCAAAATTTTTCCATTTGTCTCATCGCAGTCCCTTTTCTGGCTCAGGATCTAGCTCACAATCATGCATGGACTCTCGTTGTCCAGCTTCTTTAATCTGGGACTGCTCTGCCTTCTTTTTCTTTTGTCGTCTTTCATGTCCTCGGCACCTTGATGGGTACCATCCAGTTATTTTGAGGAATGTCCCTCATTTGGGGTTTTGGCAAAATACTAAAGCAATTTTGTGTCCTTGTCCAGACAAGATGTCAAGGTGACCCATTCTTGGTAAAGCAGACTTTGCTCACTTAGTTAAGGTAGTGTCTACCTTAACTAGTAGTTAAGACGCTGCGTTCTCTGCTGAAAGTTACCTACATAACCTTTGAAATTTTGAACTTTCTTGTAGGAGATATTTTGAGACAGGATAATGATCCCATTTCTCATACTTCTGCCAGTAGTATTAGCATCCATTGGTGATTCTTGCTTGAAAATAATTACTGCTGTGTGGCTTGCCAAGTGGTGTTGGTATAACAGATGGATTTTCCAATGCCATTATTTTTTTCTAAGTCAACATACTTTTTCATTCTTTCTAAGTTCTGAAGTTTTCAGGTGTGGTGTCATGTAGAAGTGGATAAGTGAGGTACATATTGAGGCCTGTGGTGACATCCCTGCCAGGTGTACACCTGTGTTAGCCCTGGTGGGTGGGACGCTCATAGCCACAGACTCCTGGGAAGATGGGGAGCAGCTCTCAGACTGTGATGCTCAGTCACCACCATGGCCCCTCACATCTTCACAGCACCACCCTCCCAAGCCCCATCCCACCAGACCATGTCATTCTCTGCCTCCTCCAGCTCTAACCTCGCACCTGCCCAACCCTCTTTCATTCCTCCTTACACCTAGAATCAAATCCACGCTCCCTCCCTTGGTCTCTGAAGCCTTGGGGGACAGGACTCCCACCTTCCTCTCCCTTGCTCGCCCCCCTCCACTGCCAGCATCTGCCCTTCCTGCAGGGTGGCCTCTGCGCCATCACCCTTGCTGTTCCCCCTGTCCAGAATGCCTTCTCCCTCCTTTCCGTTCTCTGCCCAAACTTGGTTTCCTTGGAGGGGCCTTCCCTGTCTGCCCTTGCTGAAATAACCCTCATGCGCTTCTAACCCCCTGCTAGACTTGCCTTCAGAACAGTTCTCTAGGTAAAAAATGCTAGGATTGGCTTGGCGCCTGTGGCTCAAGTGGCTAAGGTGCCAGCCACATACACCTGAGGCTGGTGGGTTCGAATCCAGTCTGGATCCGCCAGACAACAATGATGGCTGCAACCAAAAAAATGGCCAGGTGTTGTGGCAGGCGCTTTGTAGTCCCAGCTACTTGGGAGGCAGAGGCAGGAGACTCGCTTGAGCCCAGGAATTGGAGGTTGCTGTGAGCTGTGATGCCACAGCTTTCTACCCAGGGCAACAGCTTGAGGCTCTGTCTCAATAAAAAAAAAGAAAAAAAAATTCTAAGATTTATTTGTGCACTTGGTGTCTGACTCCCCACCTGCCAAGAAGCTCTTGCTCCCTGCTCTGCTCAGATCAGCCTGGGCACACCTGTGCCCCAGTGAGTATCTATTGGTACAGGAAGGAATCCTTCAAGTCTCCCTGGCCCTTCCATATGTATCACTACCTGCAGGAACCCCACCCCCAGATCACCTACAGCCAAGTTGGGGGTGCCCCTTTCTCATCTCACAGCCCAGTTATTGAGGCACTTGTCACCACATGGACTGTCTACTGCCTCCCCAACCCCCAAACAGCAACTCCTTGAGGGTAGGGAGGGCTCTCCTGGCTCCCAAATGATCTCCAGCTCCTAACAAAGGGCCTGGCACAGAGTAGGAGCTCAAGAATGTTTGTTGGATAACTGACTGATGGGTCGTGGTCTCCAGTGAGGTTTCTACTTGGGTGGGTGAGTCATGAGGCCATTACCTAGGAGCCACAGTGGAAAAGTCTGGGAAAATTCTCCAGGTTGCTGAAAACAGTGTTGTTGTTTTGTTTTGTTTTTTAATTTCACATAAAACTACTTTCAACTCTGAGTAATTCTGTTTCTGTACTAAGTAATGTGTGTATTGGGCAAGCCTATATTGGCCTACTCTTCCCTCAGAGAGGATGAGCAGGCAGAAAGAAGTCTTCCTTCTTTCCTGTAGAATTCCGCATGTTCCTCTGGTAACACACTGTAGATCAAAAGAAAAGGATTTCTTTAAGGTATCCGAGCAAGCATCCTCCTCTGTGAGGAACAGGTGAAAGTCAAGAGAACACTGTGTTCATGGAACAGCATTAGGAATTGATGAAGACTATCAACAAGAAAAAGATTTTACAAGATGAAAAAAATATGATGGTTGAATGGTTGAATTTAAGCCCAACGCTGGCAATGCGTGAAATATAAAATATGTTAGGAAATTATACAGTCCAGAGCCAAAGGAAAAAGGAATACACATCCTAGGAAAAGAAGAGATGTGGACAGCAAGCCCAAACATTTCTCTGTCTCCAGTAAGAACTAAGGCACAAAAACACTCAAGACACAGAGCTGGAACATTTATAGTAACAAATTCTATAAAATATTTTCTGGGTATTTGCACTGAGAGAGCTTACTAGTCCTAGGTAAAATTGATGAAAACATAATTAATACCTAGACATATTGCATGTGGGATTTTTTTTTGAAATAAGATTCATATAATGTCATATAAGTTTATATAATATTCTAAATATTCATGATACTTAGAAATAATAAAAAATGCAATTGACTGCAGAGTTCTTCATAGAAATAACAATCTGAAAACAAGGGCAGCGCCTATGGCTTAGCGAGTAGGGCACCAGCCCCATATACTGAAGGTGGCAGGTTCAAACCCAGCCTTGGCCGAAATGCAAAAACAGAAAAAAGCTGGGCGTTGTGGTGGGCACCTGTAGTCCCAGCAACTCGGGAGGCTGAGGCAAGAGAATCGCCTAATCCCAGGAGTTGGAGGTTGCTGTGAGCTGTGTGATGCCACGGTACTCTACTGAGGGCAATAGAGTGAGACTCTGTCTCTACAAAAAAAAAAAAAAAAAAAAACCTAAAGAAATAAAACAATCTGAAAACAAGAAATCATCTGTAGATTTTTGAATAGAAAAGTATCACCCTCCCCCCCAAAAAGTGTAGCACATTAATGTGGTTACAAAGAAGAGGTACTCTCAGACATACTCAGAAAGTGAACAACCCATTTCCTATTCCTTATAAAAATCTCTTGTTGATGAACTGCAGTCAATCAGTGTTAGATCAAAATAAAGAACTCATATATGGAGTTGTGTTATATAAGAAGTAAGTAGTGGTAAATAAACAACATAGACTTAAGTCTAAAAATAATACTGTTAATATCATCATAATATAATACAAATGGAAAATGTAATTCCCAAATGAGAAGACACATAATGTTAACAGTAAAATAGTCATCACCATGTATCTGAAATCCCAGATTATATTAACAAAAACTGTTATGTGGAAAGGAGTGGGAAAAGGAATAAGAAGTAAAAGAGTACTGAAATTTTCAACTTTCATCCCTCAATAGATAACATTTTATTATTGATATGATAATTAGAGAAAATTGGTACCATTTTCTCCCCAAATTTAAATTAACTACTAGCAGGAAAAAATAGGACTTATACCTTTTAAATCATATGAAGAAAAAAAGTAAAGAAGATATAATAAATATTGTAATCGATCAAAAAACCCCCCAACAATGACAATAGCAAGGAAACCTCAAGGCAGTTACAAAAAATAACGGCAACTAACACCTGATAATAAATATAAATGGATCAAACTACTCCACGAAAAGATTGATGACCATTGGCTTATAACGGTCTAAAACTTTAGTGAAGTTCCACAATTGGAGAATGGTTAAGCAAGTTATGTTATCTCTGTAAATGGAATACTATGGAGCTATTTAAGTTTATATTTTAAAAGAATGTTACATAATTTTGGAAATAAATATAAAAGGTTAACTTTAAAAAGCAAGATACTGAATCACGTATAAATATGGTTCTCATTTTTTAAAGCAAAAATGTTAATAGCTATTACCTCTAAGTGATATAATTTCAGGTGATTTTACATTCTATTATTTGCAAATTTCTATATTTTCCAGAATTTCTACCATGAATATGTATTACATTTATAACACCCAAACACATATTATTTTAGAGTATATTATTACTTTTTTCCTAATTATTGGGGCCAATACTTTATCTGTTTGTTAAACCAAAGATTCTCAGTAGGGGAGACATTCCTTTCTATCTATGAAATTTATCCCTGTAAACACCTGCATCATACTTTGTCTCCTTTGAGGCCCATGAAGAGACAAACAAATGAGAGTCAGCCACTTTCAAAAGAAAACTTACTCAGGTTTCCAAACTCTTTCTCTCCTACCATTTACACATCTTTGTCATCTACAAAAACTACAGCAGGGATTGTTTTTAACCTGATTTTTTTTCTTTTTGGAGTGTGTGTGTGTGTGTGTGTTTAATTTAAGGAGCACAGAGCACAACTCCCACATGATAACTAAAGTACTGGTCTGGAGACCCTAATTTGAGAACCATTGTTGTATTCTGCCCCAGTGCCTTCCTCCTCCTTATTCACCTCCTTTTCATCTTGGCTTTCCCTCCAAAATTTCCTATTTGGAAGTCAAACCCCGACAACTTTTTGTTTTATTTATTTATTTATTTATTTTTCCGACAACTTTTTGGAACCAAAGAACAAAGGCACAGGCAAGAAAAATAAAAGCCAACTCAACCAGGATTTCTGGTGGTGGGATGCAGGCATCAGTATTGTTTAAAGCTCCTGGGTGATTCTAACATGCTGACGAATAGAGGGTTCTCTGCCAGCAAGTGGACATAGCATTCCTGACTGGTTGCTGAGTGGGGTGAGCCATGCTGGATTCCATAGGGCATCCTGAGGAAGATATGGCTTTAGGAGAGGGGCCCACGGAGGGCTGCATGGGGGAGGTTGCCTTTAATGTAGGGAGGGAGGAGGTTTCCTGGTGAAGAGCATAGGCTACACCGGGAATGCACAAGGAAGACTTCTCAGGATATACTCTGGGAAGAGCAAAGGTGGAGAGAAGGAAGGGACAAGAGATCTGTGAAGGTGGATATCTTAGATACGCTGCTGGTGTGTCAGCCAGGCCTCTCCAAAGAGTGTCACATCAGAACCAGGGGAAGAAGTACCCTGAGCCATGGCAATTCTGACTTAGGGATCCTTAAAAGGCCTGGACATTTGAAGCAGTCACTTCTGTTCTGCTTTCTCAAAAGCTGCAGGATGCTGGAGAGGGGGACCCTGGTTTGGACATAGGAATGGCTCAAGTCCAGTCTTCTCTGAACTTGTTTCCCATCCATAAATGGGGATGATAGGACCAACTGCAGGACTGCTATGAAAGCCAAGTTGAATACTTGCAGAAAATGCTTCACACTATGCCTGGCACATGTTAGGAGCCCAACAGACCCCAGGATTGAGTGTGGAAACCCCAGGTAAGCGGGAGCCCCTGACCATAGTATTTCCTGACTGCTGGGGCCAGCAGCTTGATTCGCCTTGGAAACTGTATGTATCCAATCTCTGAAAAAGATTCTGTCCCACCAATGAGTCTTGCAGAAACAGCATGGACCAGAGCTTTACCTATCGGCTCACGGATTAACCCAGTATGGATCTGTCCCAGGCTGGGTCTGTCCTGCAGAGCCATGGCCACCACAGCATCTGGCTATAGAGGTGTTCTGGGGCTGGCTCAGATCAGCTCACAAGAACCAACTGTCCTCACTTTTACACACTCTGGGACAGAAGTATTTACACCATAATAATCAGTAAGTGCTGGGAATTGGGTCCTGCTGCTCCCACCAAAAGCCAGTTGCTAGTGTCAGCAATCAATTGCCAGGCCTAGGGCCAAAGGTGGAACCTGACCCTTCCTCTAAAGCCTGATCCATGGAGCAGCAGCAGCCTCCCCCAGTAGCTTGTTAGAAATGCAGAATCCTGCCCATCCCCAAGGGTCCCTGGATCAGTCTTAGGAAATGGGGTTCTGCGATCTCTAGTTTGTCAGGATTCTTAGGTAGGCTACAGCTTGAGATGCCGTGTTCTAAGCTGTTTGAGATCCACAGAGAAGAGGACTGAAATGGCTGGGTTTCTGCCCCAGAGAGAAGTAGGGACTTTTCAGGGCAATGGAGCATCCATTCTGGGAGTGCATTGTCTCCTTGCACAGTCAGGTGTTCCTTGACTTCCCCCTTCTTGTTGTTCAAACATCACATAGAGAAAATTGAGAGGAAAAAAAATCCACGCTTCCACCGGCTACACAAATGTTATCACTTTTCTTCCATGCACACATTTTATAAGATAAATTGCTGATTTCTTATTTTTTTTTTACATGTTAATCTACAGCCCACTTGTGTTCCTGATTTCTTCCTGAATATCCATGGTCTTAGACTTTGGCATGGTGACCCAAGACCTGTGACTTTTTGAAAAAAAGACTGTGTGAAGTTTCTCTAGCTGCCTTTCATTTTTTTTTTTTTTTCTAGAATAGGCGGCTAGAGCTGCAGAGATGATTGGTACCTGGAATGTAATCTTTAGAATTAACATTCCTCTGGCTGGGCCTGGCCTGGAGAGCAGGAAGGAAACAAGTCTTCCCAGTCATGGGCAGAGTCCCATGGAAAGGACAAACCCTAATCCGTCTTATTCTGGGAAGTATTTTGGCACAGCCAGGCTCTGTGGTTCATAAACAAGCTCTTTGTTTGTTGGAGGTGTTCACAGCCGTGCTTGGGGAAGAAAGTTACACACCCCTTTGGAGTGTTTCATGATGTGGTTGGTTTACCCCATACCTGGAGGTAAAGAATGGGTTTGTAAATTGCCTGGATTTGGGGCAACATAAATCACTTCTTAATCAGAGACTTTGCTGCTCAGTGAAGGGCTTGGTGGAACTACCAGCTCCCCCTACCTCGTAACAGACCGTGCTCTTCATTCAACCAGTATTAACTGGGTGCCTCCTCTGACTCCACCACATCACAGAGATTGGGCTAGGGGTGGGGGAAGGCAGAGAAACTGCAGAACAATGTGCGGTTCTGACCAAGTGCTCCTGTGGCCTGCCAGGTAGCAGGAAGTTAGAGAGCAACCAAAAGAAGATAACATTGGTCCCTGATGGAAGAGTGGGAGCTCCCCAGGCAACAACAACATCCCAGGTGGAGAAAATATCTTGGGCAAAGAGTTGAGGAACAGAACTTGGCCCTCCTGGACTGAGTGTTCAGAAGAGTTGGACGGGTGTTAAGTGGGGAAGGGCCCTGTAGACCAGAGCTATTTGGTTTTTATGACACTTGTCTGAGAGGGTGTCATCCACTGACCACATCCATTCATTTGTTCATTATCCCACTAATCCATGCAGTCACCAGACATCTCTGCCCAACATCCATCCATCCATATATCCACCCAGCCAGCCTCACTATCCTCTGTAGCAGAAACCAGAGTTCTTCTTGTTTCTTTGTCTTGGGACCTAAAGGCCTTGAGGTTTCCCAAGCAACTCGTTGATAATTATTCTACTTCAGAACCACTCAGCCCTACCTGTGTCCCTCTGCAGACTATGCAGGTGATGGTGGGGTTATAAATGAGGGCTCAAACGACCATGTGACAGTGAGGCTCGTCTGGCCTGATGCTTGGAAAACGTGTGCCCAGGATAAAGACACCCATGGGTAGGTGTGCGGAGCACCAAATGATGCAGAAATTCCACCCTGACAAATAATTCTTTCAAAAGTCAATTCTAAAGCTGTTACAGCATGGGCAACACTTCCCCTTCACATAATTATGATGTATTTATGCACTTCAAATAAAAAAAAAATGGGGGAATTAAGAATGCACTTTTTTTTTATTTTTTAAAGAAACTTCTATGGATTAACCTTTGAGTTGCTCTTGAACTGGTGAAGGTGAGAAGAGGGAGCAATGCTTAAGTCTTGGTCTTATGAGATGGGTTAAATTTTGTAAATACTTTGGCCGAACATCTTTCATGGTCCTTGTTAGTGAAAAAAACCCACGTGATTCTCTCTCTCTCTCTGCCTCTCTCAGCAAGATAAAACGAAAATCGACCCAGAGATAACTACAGTTAACAATTTGGTGTATTTTTTCATTCTTTTCTCTGCATGTTTTCAAAGAATTGTTTAAATTTTTATACTCATTTTATACAGCTTTAAGTCTAACTTCTCCCCCCACTTAATATATGACATGAGAAAATATTCATATAACATTTTTTGAAAGTGCTACCTTTATGGAGATAGCAATGGTGCACCGTTGAATGGATTATTCAAAGCTCTGTGATTGAACCAATCCCCTCTTATCAAATGATGGTCACCATACTTCAATTTTCTAACTCTGTCAGAACTCTGATTATTTTCTTCACGTAAAATTCTAGAAACGGAACAACTGAGGAAAATCTTCTTTTTTTTTTTTTTAACTGCTGAGACTTGAATCCCTCTTGAGACCCCTGCCTTGGAAAAGAATGCATTTGGCCTTCACCGAGCTTCTTGGGTATGTCAAGGACAAGGTGTTCCCAGCTCTCCGGAACGCTAAGGTATGCGACTGATTGCCCCGATTGTGCGTGCAGTGATGTTTCAGAGGAAGAATTTGTTAAAAAACAGATAAACAAACACCCCACCCCGACATAGAGTGATTGCCTTTCCTGCCTCCTGTAGTTCCAAACCAATTTCTTTGTATAAAAATGTAAAGAAGGAGCTCAAGAGCGTTTTAACCCAAGTTTCATCCCGTGCTCCTGGGGTGTTTCAGGTTCGGGTCTGAAAGCTGTACAAGAAGTTCCTGTTGAATAAAGCGATTTCCACTTACTTTTCACACTCCAGCGTAGGCTTGCCGCCTCGCTTCTCCAGGAGGACAGCAGCGCCCGCGCCCCCCGGCTCCCAGAGCCGCAGCCTGGCGGACGGGAGCGGCGGGGCTCGGCCGGCGCGGGGCCCCCGCTCCGGAACCAGCGGTCCCGCGGTCGGGCGCTCCCGGTGCGTGAGGCCGGGCCCCCCCGGCTGCGCGGCACTCACCTCCGCCGTACATCTGGCACAGGTAGGGGAAGCGCCACACGTTGCCCAGCCCCACGGCGTACGAGATGCAGGCGAACACGAACTGCAGCGGGTTGGCCCACTGCGGCCGCGCCTTCTCCATGGCCGCGGTCTCCCGCTCCGCTCCCGCGCCGGCCACCGCCACCGCCACCGCGGTCTCGGTCCTCCCCGGCTCGGCCCGGCGGTGGCCCCGCGGCGCCCGCGGCGCCAGCCCGCTTTTTAATTGCTAATCTCATTAACCGCGCACCTGTCGGAGAGGCGAGGTTGGTAAATGGATGACGGCGAGCCCCACCCCGCCGGCCGCCGTGCCGGGAAGGCGCCCAGGATTGCGGGGTCCTGGGCGGCGCCCCCCGGGGCCCTCCGGCTTGGCGGGGCTTTTGTGTCGGCTGCCGAGCTCCTTGGAGCGGCCAGGTTCCTTCAGCCGCTTCCCCATCATTTGTCCTGTGCCTGCTGTGTGCCAGGCGTCGTCTGGGGACAGGGCTGTGAACAACACAAACACCCCAGTTCTGCTGGACCTGACATTCTGGTAGAAGGAAGGGCTTAAATTGGACTGGAAAAAATGTCCCCTTTTCAGCTATTTTTGACATACACGAAAGACAACTTCGTGCGGTTCAGCCTCGTTCAGATACAAGACCAAGAGTTGCACGGAAGACAACGAAGGCAAAGGAAAGGGGTTAGCATTGCTGGGCAGTGGTCGGGGTTGTCAGGGAGGGCTTCTCAGAGGAGGGGACGTGACATTTGCCCAAGGACCAGAAGGGCGTGAGGGACCTCCCCCTCTCCACAAGCAAAGGAAAAGCAATCCAGGCCACTTCCCTCATCTCCAACAGGCCAGCCCTGTGCCCTGTTGTGTGGGACTCTACCCTCAGGCCTGAGTTTCTGATTTATTAGGTGACGGTAGGGACCTACGAAACCTCCTATTTCTACCAGTCTCTCAACATGATTTGGTTGACCGATGACCAGACTCTCAACTCTGCCATGGACTTAGCTGTGTGATCTTGGACAAGTCACTTCTCTGAGTCTGTTTTCTACTCTGTAATGGGAACAAACATCTTTGCAAGCTCATGTGAAAATTGAGGACTTAGCTTACTCCATGGCGCAGAGGGAGTGCTCCATAAAGAGGCCATTTCTTTTGCAAGCCCCCACTAGGCTGATTGAACAAATGGTTAACACATTAAATGTGTGAATATTAAGCTCGGCCCCAGGGCTCAGTGGTTAGGGTGCCCGCCACATACATCCAGGCTGGTGAGTTTGAACCTGGCCGGGGCCTGCTAAGCAACAATGACAACTGCAACAAAAAAAATAGCCAGGTGCTGTGGCCAGTGCCTATCGCCCCAGCAACTTGGGAGGCTGAGACAAGAGAATCACTTAAGCCCAAGAGTTAGAGGTTGCTGTGAGCTGTGAAGCCATGCACTCTACTGAGGGCAACATAGTGAAAATCTGTCTCCAAAATATATATATATATGTATATATAAATATTAATGACACACCTTGATTTTTTTTATTATTTTTTATTTGCACAAAGTATTTGTGGAGTCCTGTGGAAATTCATTGTACATACATATAAGGTGTAGTGATCAAGGAAGGGTATTCAGGTGTCCATCATCTGAGTACAATGCACTGTTACTGATTATGGTCACCCTGCTCTGCTACCCAACATTGAACTTATTAATGACCCACTTTGAACAGTGCTTGGTACATAGTAAGTGAAATGCTAACTAAATAAAATTAAAAAGAGACAAACAGCAGAGTTGCTAGTGGAAATCTTACATGAAGCCAGAACGAAATCAGTATCTAGGACAGTTCCTACCTGAGCTTTCTCCGCACTTCCTGCCTGGCTTGCTGCCAACGAGAGAGGTGTGTGTAGTTAGGCAGAGCCTCCCTCAGAAATGCTACCTGCCCTGGAACTTTCTAGCTCCAAAAAGCAGAGCAGAGAAAAAGCCCACAATCCAGCGGGAGAAACAATTTTGATTTTTAAACTGCAGATTCTAGATACGTTTTTTCCTAACCCTTGCCTCCTTCCCAAAGGAACCTACCATCCTAATTTCTCTGTCACCATCGGTTAGTCTTGCTCACTTTGACTTTTAGGAACATGGAATCATGTGGTATGTTCTATTTTGTGCCTGGCCTCAATCTGCTTACAATTTGTGGGATTCATTCAGTATGTTCTATTTTGTGCCTGGCCTCAATCTGCTTATAGTTTGTGGGATTCATTCATGCCACAATATCCACACACCTACCCTCTGGATTGCTGTTTGGGAGTCCATGGTGTGCATATACTCCCGTCTACTATGGATGGCATTGGCATCATCTCCAGTTTGGGCTATCATGAATGTAATGAACATTCTAGTGCGTGCTGTTTGGTGGACGAATGCATTCATTGCTGAGAACTTCTGGGCCAGAGGATAAGTGTGCGTTCCTTCTTCAGTCGATATTGCCAGCCTGTTTTCCAGAGTGGTAGCACCAGTTTTCACTCTGAGTTTTGGTCACTTTGCATCCTCTCCAACACCTGTTTTCAAAGTTCTACCTGGTCTTGTGGGTTTGTAGTAATAGTTCATGGTGATTTTAATTTGCATTTCTCTGATGACTAATAAGGCTGCACAGCTTTCCATATGCTAATTGGCCCAATTAGATATCATCTTTCATGAAATACCTGTTCAAATTTTGTGTCCGTTTTTTCTTGGGTTGCCTGTATTTTTCTACTGGTTTGTAGTTATGCACTCTGCATGTGGGCCCTGCATCATTTTTATGCATTACAAATTTCTTTTCTCAGTTTGTGGTTTGCTTTCTAGTCTATCAGTGGTGCTTTCTAATGAAGAGATATTCTTAACTGTAACAAAGATTAATTTGTCAATCTTTTCCTTTAGTGTTCTCCTTACGTATTTTTTTTTTCATATCTTATTTAAGAAATCTCTCCCTATCAACTCCAAGGGCATGAAGATATTCTTGAGAATGTAATTCTGTGGCAAAATAAGTCTCAGCAATCTATAGATAAGGCTACCTCCCAGGCCAGTAGGCAGAGTGCCAGCATTTTCTTGTGCTGGTTCTCTGAGCTCCAGTTTTTAATGTTGTTCAGTCATTTAGACAGAAGGCATGTTGCTCTCCCTAGCTATCCGCTTGTATGTTCTTGTTATGAATTCTCCCTAGAGGGTACCTGGCTGTGCAGTGACATTTAGGAATTAGGCACCTTGGAGAGAGGCTCAGCTCAGTTGCCTGACACGTGGGAGATGGAACTGTGTGGTCTCTAGTGGTTTGAGGGAGGCAAGGCCTGTCTTAATTCCCTACCTGAGGGATGAGGCCAGCATCGCCCTCCATTCAAAGTGCTACGTTCATGGGAGTCCCCGGATGGAATCCGGTATGTGAGGTCCTGGATGGAATCTTTGGGAGGCATGAAGGATCACCCAGATAGTCCCATGACAGGACTAAGTCAATGCAATGGGCAGATACTCAGGGTTCCTGGTGAAGTCATCAGGCCTTCCTGAAACCCATTAACAGCTTCAACTGGCAAGACCAGTTGCACTGCTAGTATGGAGAGGGTAGGCCTCTCAGAATCATGGGTGGGCTTCCACAGGCACCAAGCAAGACAGAGGAGCAGATGTGGGTGGGCTGGTCTTACCACCAGCTCTTTGCAGAAAAAAATCTCTGATTTGTAGCATTTGCTGATTTCTTTTTGGGAGACAGAGTCTCACTATGTTGCCCTGGGTAGAGTGCTCTGGCATCACAGCTCACAACAACCTCAAACTCTTGGGCTTAAGCCTCAGCCTCCCAAGTAGCTGGGACTACAGGTGCCCACCACAAGGCCCGGCTATTTTTTGTTACAGTCGTCATTGTTGTTTAGCTGACCGGGGCTGGGTTCGAACCCACCAGCCTCCGTGTATGTGGCTGGCACCATAGCCACTGTGCTATGGGCGCCGAGCCATTTGCTATTTTCTATGGTGTAAATACTACTACCATGGCAAGTTCCAAGTTACCAACATGTCACCAACTGTGGAGCTGGATAGAGACATGCACTAGCCTACCATTATACTGAATTTCTACACGCAGATACAATAGGTTCAGACAGCCTCGAGAGCATAGAAAAGTCTAGTAAATAATTAGGAAGTGCTACATTTTGAGTATTTATTGCTTCTTTTAAAGAATTTATTCAGTTGCTAGCTTATAGTATCCAGTCACATATGTCTCTATTTGTCATTGTACAAGGCTAGATACTTTCTGGACAGCCTTGGTTTAACATAATTCTTAACGGTTGTGCTCAACAACCAGCTCATAAAATTCCTGAAAATTTACCAATTGACTCAAGATCCTGTGGGAGCTGCTCCAGCACTCCATGGGGGGCTTAGGGCTGCGGAAGTGACTTCTGTGTGGCAAGGGCAAAAGGAGCAAGTTTAGCTTTCGGCAGTGTCTGGTGCCCAGGGGAATGAGGTTTTGGGCTTAGCTGAGTGGTCCTCAGGGGCCTCCACTGTCAGTATGTAAGATGACTTCCTGGGGACTGGCCTGTTCAGTCAGGACTCATTGGCCCATAAGATAGAAGGCCAGCATGCCTTGTTATCTGGTTTCTGGAGGAGGCAGAGAAATTGCAGATGGCCCTGACTCAATTGCATGGGTGTGGGCCATGGGCCCTGTGCCAGGGTTCCTGCTTCTTGCCCCACCAATACAGTCATACGGCATTCAATAATCTGCTCATCTAATGATTCCATTGTTACTTAACCACCCTGTTCCCCACAAGATAAAGTCCAAACTCCTTAGTTTGGTTTGTAAGGTCCTGAGGAATTTTTTATTTTTTAGTTGGGCCCAGGAATTTGACCCTTGCCCACCTGGGTTCCTGGAGAAGGTAGGCATTTACCCTTAAGGAAAATGCCATGCATGTTCATACCCTGTGCAGTCCCCTAGCCAGCAGCACCTTCTGCCTTCTCAAACCAGAAAAATCCTATTTCTTTTTGTTTATTTTATTTTATTTTTTTTGAGATAGAGCCTCAAGCTGTCACCCTGGATAGAGTGCCGTGACATCACAGTTCACAGCAACCGCCAATTCCTGGGCTCAAGGGAGTCTCCTGCCTCCGCCTCCCAAGTAGCTGGGACTACAGGTGCCCGCCACAACGCCTGGCCATTTTTTGGTTGCAGCCGTCATTGTTGTTTGGCAGGCCCGGGCTGGATTTGAACCTGCCAGCTCAGGTGTACGTGGCTGGCGCCTTAGCCCGTTGAGCCACAGGCGCCAAGCTTGTTTGTTTTATTTTGAAGTTATTTTTTATTTGTATATAATTATGAGGTATGAGTGCAGTGTTTCTGATTTTGTATTGTGTAGAAGTCAGGGCCTTCACTGCATCTGTCACTGGAGCAACAGACATTATAACCACCAAGCAACCTCCATATCTACCTCCCACATCTTGCCCTCTCAGTCTTCACTGTCCATCACTCCACACTGTGTTTCCATGTGTACACAGTATTTAGTGCCCACTTATAAGTGAGAACATTTGGCAGTTGTCCTTGCTTCTGAGTTGTTTCTATTAAGATAATGCCCTCCAGTTCATCCATGTTGCTGCAAAAGACATGATTTCACTCTTTTTATGACTAAATAGGATTCCACTATATATATAGTAGAACCTGTGTAAGCTGACCACCCAAAGATCTATAACAAATTTGTCGAAATATGGAGGTGCTCATGGAAGGAACAGGCCTACTGTGCTGATACATACATATGACATGTGATGCATGTCTGTTCTATAAAAATTAGGTCAACTTAAGCAAGTGGTCAACTATACCACATTTATCCAATCCTCTGTTGTTGGACACTTAGGTTGATTCCATAGTGCTGTGATCAACATGTGAGTGCAGGTATTGTGTCTTTTTCTTTCTTTTTTTTTTTGAGACAGAGTCTCACTATGTTGCCCTCGGTAGAGTGCTGTGACGTCACAGCTCACAGCAACCTCAAAACTCTTGGGCTCAAGTGATTCTGTTGCCTCAGCCTCCCAAGTAGCTGGGACTACAGGTGCCCACCACAACGCCTGGCTATTTTTTGTTGTGGTTGTCATTGTTCAGCTGGCTCAGGCCAGTTTGAACCTGCCAGACTTGGTGTATGTGGCTGGCGCTGTAACCACTATGCTACGGGCACTCAGCCTATTGTGTCTTTTTTTTATAGTGATGTCTTTTCCTTCAGTATATACCCAGTAGTGGGATTCCTGGATTGTATGGTAGTTCTATTTTTAGTTCTTTGAGAAATTTCCATGCTGTTTTCCATAGAGGCTACACTAATTTACATTCCCATCAACAGTGTATTGGAGTTCCCTTTTCTCTGCATCCTCATCAACATGTTACTTTTTGTCTTTTTAATAATAGCTATTCTAGGTGGCACCTGTGGCTCAAGGGAGTAGGGCGCCGGCCCCATATGCCAGAGGTGGCAGGTTCAAACCCAGCCCTGGCCAAAAACTGCAAAAAAAAAAAAAAAGACAAGCATGAAACAAAGTTTATTGAGAAAAAGAAGGACAAATATACAGAGTAAGAGCAAGGTATAGGCTTACAGAACAAGATACCTTTGCTGAAGGAAGTAAATGGGCTCCCATTGTCATAACAAAGAAAAGGCAAAGGTGTCAATAATAGCTATTCTGATTGATGTAAGATGACATCTCAGTGTGGTTTTAATTTTATTTCTATGATGATTAGTGATGCTGAACGTTTTTCATATGCTCTTTGGACATTTGTTTTCTTCTGAAAAATGTCTATTCATGTCATTAGTTCACTTCTTAATGGGGTTGTTTCCTTACTGTTGTTGAGCTGTTTGAGTTCCTTGTAAATTATTAGTTTCCTGTCAGATATATGCAGTTTGCAAATATTTCCTCCAGTTTTGCAGGTTGTTTTTTCATTCTGTTGATTATTTCTTTTGCTGTGCCGAAGCTTTGTGGTTTAATTAAATCTCGTTTGTCTATTTTTGTTTTTGTTGCCTGTGCTTTTGAGATCTCGGTCATGAATTTTTTGTCTAGACCACTGCCTAGAGGAGTTTTCCCTAGGTTTTCTTCTAGTATTTTCATAGTTTCAAGTCTTACATACTAGTCTTTAATCCATCTTGTGTTGATTAAGTTGATCCTATAGGGTGAAACATAGGGGTTTAGTTTTATTCTTCTGCATATGGCAATCCAATTTTCCCAGCACGACTATCCCTTTTTTTTTTTTGACTCAGATGAAATAATGGCCCTTTTTAAAAAGCCCACTTTTCTCTCAGCCAGAATATATTGCTTCCTCTTCCTGGCCTCCAAGCCATGTTTGTTGTCATGAAGAGTGCATTGCATGTGTCCCGTCGGGGCTGTGGCTGGGATCTTGTCTTACTCAGGTGCTCACAGGTGCGAGGTTGAGTCTCAATTCAAGTGAGTTGATAAGTGAAAAACCTTGACAGGTACAAGGTTAAGTCTCAAAAAAAGTGAGTTGATAAATGAAAAACCTGCTGCCAACTCTGAGCACTTAACAATAATTCACCTTTGCTGTTCACAGCTTCAGAAACACTCAGATGTCTGCATTTCAGAAACTTTCTTCAGCACATTCACGTTCTTTTTACACATCTGTTATGTGCCAAAAGTCTCTCAGACTCAGAGACTCAAGGCAAGACCTTTGGATATTCTGTCCTCCCCTCTGTACTGCCCCAGACACCTGCTCATTCTCCCTTAGGGAGCACAGAGACATGCACAGTGCAAATAGGAGTGAAGAAGCCACCAGAGGAGATTCCTCAAAGGAAATGCTGGGGGATCTGACCCAGCTCAGATGACAAAAGGAGAGGGTTCTCCTAAGAGCCTGGGAGAGCCAAGCCTCGAGCTCTGTGTGTGCATATACATGTATTGATGTGCATACGTGTGCATGTGCCAAAGAGGTGGGTGTGTCCCATCACTCTTCCCCAAGACTTGGGACTCTCTTGGCTGTGTGGAGGTTCTGGCCAGAGGCCCTGGCATCCCAGACCTACACATCCCCTTGGAGCAGTGCTCTTTAAGTGTCAGTGTGCCCACAAATCGCCTGAGAGTCTTGGTAATCTGAATATCCTAGCAGGGGGGTGCCTGTAATTCCCAATCAGGCCCATCAATGCTTCCATGCTCCAGCCACCTTTGTCATTTTTGTGAACCAACATTTTAACCACATAAACTGTTATTTAGTAATCATTTTTCTTTTCTTTCTTTCTTTCTTTTTTTTTTTTTTTTGAGGCAGAATCTTGCTCTGTCCCCCTGGGCATCATCAGAGCTCACAGCAAACCCAAACTCTTGGGCTGAAACAATCCTCTGGCCTCAGCCTCCCTAGTAGCTGGGACTATAGGCACGCACCACCACGCCTGGCTAATTTCCTATTTTTAGTAGAGATGGGGTCTCACTCTTGCTTAGGCTGGTCTTGAACTCCTGAGCTCAAGCAAGCCACCTCCCTCTGCATACTGCAGTCAAATCAATATGCTCAGCTTTTATTGATCATTTTTTGTTCAATTAATTACTCTTTCCTATAAGCTAGTGTTTTTCTCATGCATTTGATGATAAACTGACAAACATTACAATTTTAAAAATGTTTATGTCTGGTGCTGCCTTAAACCACGGTGTGTACTCAGGGCTTCCTGAGACTCAGAGTAAGGTTATTACTCTCATTTCATATGTTAGTTAAATGCTCACCTCCAAAGGACCACTGTGTGAAGACAGTAACTTGAGTGGATTTTTCTGTAAATTGATGCTTCTGTTGTCTGAAGTAACTGATTTGAGTAAACACCACAGAGTGGGCATCATGTAGAAAGTTCCCAATGGAAGAAAGAGCCATTTTTTCAGGTCAAAGAGAACAGATGCAGAAATGAGCTTATTTAGAAAACATTGTAGCTTCTCCCTGGGAGCCCTCTGCTGATCACTTGCATCGAGTAAGATTCAGCAACGTGCTATGAAAACATCTGGTTCAGAGAGCTCTGATGAATCTTTCCGTACTTCATGTTGGTTTTGGCTAAATTTATTCCTTCACCTCAAATATTTTTGCTGGGAATAAGCAATCAAGATCAACTAGAAGGAGTAATCTGGTGGAGAAATAAAACAGATGGAGCCCTGTGAAAATATTTTCAAGGGTCAGAGAATACCTGGGCCACGCTGTCTCAATTAGTGACCCCCTAAGGAATTGCACTGTGTCCTGCTGTGCTGTTTTGTGCTTGTTCTTCATTTCATAACAGGAGAAGCCCTGTGAATCTCACTCTGCCAGGAAACACACATGCTTTGTTTCACAAGCTCAATAGTTCGCGATTATATTTGGTTTCTTTCACCCTCAAATACTCAAAATGTGGTCTATGGACCAGCAGCGTACGCATCCCCTGGGGTAAGAAATGCTGACTCTCAGGCTCCCTCTCAGAACTCTGGAATCAGAACTACTTTTAAAAAGACCCCCAAGAGATTTGTAGGGATGTTAATGTCTCAGGAGCCTGCTGGGTTTTTAAACCTGGCTACACATCAGGACCACATACTGAGTTTTAAAGCACAGATGCTCTGTACTTGGCAGAGAAGTTCCTTGAATGTTTGGCTCCTGGAAGTCACCATGGCAGTTGGCATAGACTCCCTTTCTATAGGAGAGGAAGAACCCTAGTATCAGTGCCCTGCCACTCATAACCGTAAAATTTCTAGATCTTCCCCCTGCTGGATCTCTGCCTCCATTTTCCACTGTCCCTGGCACCCCTTGCCTATGGTCCACGTCTGCCTGCTCTTCTCCACTTTTAAAATTTCTTTCAAAAATGCATTCAGGGTCAATAGGAAAAGGTCTTAAAGATATTTTGTCATATATGCAACAAAAAATTGTTCTCATGAAGTTGATTCTCCCTGCTTGCCAAAGTGCCACATTGTGTGAAAACAGCTGAGCTGTTTGGGTTGTTTTGCTATGGCCACACCCTGCTGTATCACAGTGAATTACACGCTTCCAAAACTTCCTTCTGATTTTGTTTCCTTTTCCCAATACACGCAAATAACTCACCTTGAATTACATTTTATCGTTGTCTGCCATGTTTTGTTTTCACGTACGCAGTATGGTTTGTATTATACAGTATAGAATACTCAAGGAAATGTGCATCAATGTGTATAGAGTAATAAACAACTATAAAGCAAATGCTCTCGAAGCCACCTCCACTCATGGTGGAGTCTTGGTATAAATAGTGTGTGGCTGATTTTCATAAATATCCTGCATGTGCTCAAAAACAAAAAAAGTGGATGCTGCAGTTTTGGGCAGCTGCAGTGTCTTATTTATTAGGCCAAATTTGCTATTGCATTGTTCTTATTGTCAATATCCTTACTGATTTTTTTTTGGCCTGCTTGGTCTATTAATTAATGAGAGAAATGTGTTTAAATATTCCACTATGGTTATGGATTTGTTTCCTTCTAATAATGTCAATTTTTACCTTATACAATTTGAGGGCATTATGGGCAACCAAACTTTCCTTTTTTTTTTTTTTTTCCAATTGAACTTAAAATCATTACATTTTCTTGGAGGATTAAAACCTTTATTGTATTAGTCACAATTAGTATTGTCACATTGTATTAGTCACAATTAGTATTAGTCACATTGTATTAGTCACCTTTATCTCTGTCACATTCTCTTTTTATTTGTATAATTTACTTGCAGATTGCTGTGTATTTTCTACACATCTATGAATAGTAACTTTTTCTCCTGGCCTCATGGTTTGGTTTGGACCTCCAGCACCACGGTGAATAGAAGTAGGGATGGCAGGAGACTACCATGTTCTGAAGATCCAAGGGTAAGCATGTGACATTATCACCATCATGTATGCATGTTGAATTTCATTAAATACAGGTCAAATCAGGTCACTGTGCTGCTCAAAACCTTCGAGTGGCTTCCCCAACTCAGCAAAAAAGACTAAAGTCTTTGCAGTGACCTACAAGGCTGTGCAGGACCTCATTGTCCCTATGACCTACTCTCTTACTACTCCCTCTTGTTCACACTACCCCAGGCTCCGCTCCCTCTCTGCTGTTTCTTTACTAAGGCAGCCTGGTCCTGTCTCAGGGCCTTTGCACTGGCTATTTCCTTTGCCTGGAATGCTCTTCCTCCAGACACCTCCAGGCCATTTCCTTCAAGTCTTTGCTCCAAACTGTCCTTCTCCTTGAAGCCTTAGTGATAGACCTATCTAAAGTGTCAACCTCCCCAACATTTCCTTCTTCACTGTACCTCTTGGCACACCATATTTGGCACATTACATATGTTTCTTATTGATCAAGCCTGACTCACTCATTTATTTGAGACAGTTATGGAGGGAGCCTACGTGCGGCCTGTTCTGGATATGGGGATGCCGCAGCAAAGAAGACAAGCCCAGCTCCCGGGCCTCTTGGAGCCCATGTTCCGGGGAGAGGGAATAAACATGTTGCTGCTTTTCCTATTTTAAGAGAAAGACTCCTTCTCTTGCTTCCATTTTCCTTCGCAGCTTCTGCCCTATTTTTCTGCTGCCTTGTAGCCAAGCTCAGCAAGAGCTGTCAGTACTTACTCTGTCTCCAAGTTTCTCTCATTTTTACCTCTATAGTCACCCGTCAGGAATACTACCACTCGGCTAATAGAACTGTCCTGCCAGGGCCGCTCTGACCCCTCCCATAAGGTCACGGCCACGGCCAGTTGTCAGCCCTCTCTTCCTGGACCTGTTGGCTGTGTGTGACGCAGGTAACGGCTCTCTCCTAAGCTCATGCTCTTAGTTTTCCTTCCATCTCACAGGCTGCTGCTTTGCAGTCTGCACTGCTAACTCCTCTTCCCTGGATTCCACAGCGTCAAAGCACCCCTGGGCATCTCTCCTGCACTCACCTCCTTGGTCTATCTACCTTTCATTTACCTTGAAAGCCCTGGACACTGATAACTCCTGATGGCGTGTCTCTAGCCCAGACCACATGGCGGAGGTCTGGTCTTGTACGTCCAATGTCTCCCCACCGGTCCCATCTCGGGGTCTGAGAGGAATCTCAGACTTGTCTAAAAGATAATTCCTGATCTTTGCCCCTGAAAGCCCAGCTCCTCATCTCTGTTGATATCCAATCTAACCTTGTAGTTGCTCAGCCCCAAACCCTTGGAGTCATCCTTGAGTCCTCATTCTTGTCATCCACTTTTTTTTTTTTTTTTGAGACTGAGTCTCATTCCTTCACCCTGGGTAGAGTGCTGTGGTGTCATAGCTCGCAGCAACCTCAAACTCTTGGGCTCAAGTAATCCTCTTGCCTCAGCCTCCGTAGTAGCTGGGACTATAGGGGCCC
>CAUYON010085988.1:0-27844 GCA_963573935.1 Arctocebus calabarensis | reverse complement strand
CAGCAACCTCCAGCTCTTGGGCTTAAGCGATTCTCTTGCCTCAGCCTCCCTAGTAGCTGGGACTACAGGCGCCCGCCACAGCGCCCAGCTATTTTTTTGTTTTGCAGTTCGGCCGAGGCCGGGCTTGAACCTGCCACCTTCGGTATATGGGGCCGGCACCCTACTCGCTGAGCCACAGGAGCCGCCCAATGATGGGTATTCTTATAAGGAACTGGGAAAATACAGAGCAATAACATGGATAAGGCACTGATATAAAGAGAATCTGAGAAATCCTGAATTAAACACAATGCATTCTTCCCAAAGCATTTTACCCAAAATATCAGTAAGAAAAGATTCAATAATATTAAGAAGCAACCTGCTCATAGATATGATGAGGAAGAAGTGTGACCATCACAATTCACTCTAATAACTAATGAAAAGATAAGATGGATACCAGCAATTACCTTCCATAGTGCCACCTTCATTCTATGGTGATGGACAAATTGTTTTGTGCTGCACCCAGGGTACACGATTAAATCCTCTCCTCATCATTCATCACCTTATGGCTGTCTTATTCTCAATAACTTTATTTTTAATGCCTACTTTCCTTCAGTAATTGGTGCTTCATTCAAAGCAAAGCCATCTATTCTAAGCTAGCCTTGGGTTTCATAGAGACACATGCAGTAAAAGCTTCTCGTCCTTCCCGACTATCATGCTGGTGATTCTTCCATAATGAAGCCTGCAATAAATGGCCGAAGGGCTCTTCCTGGCTAAGGAGGCTGATAGGTTTAATAGTAAACCATAATGAAAAGATGTCACAGAAATATCGTATGTACTTAATATTTAGTCTTTGAAGAGTCTGTCTCTGGAAATTGTAGTCCCTCTTGGCATCGTCCGTGTTTTCTCCGGCTTATAAATCCGTGGGCCTTCTCAGGGCTCCATATTTCAACAAGTCACCCTGCTTCCTCCATCTCTGCACACACTTGCTTTCTATATTTTCCATAAATAGTACCTCACCTCGTAATTCATCTTTCATGCCTCATTCATTCTAAATATAAGCGTCTTGGCTCTGTTTCTGCCATATTAAAATACTGCCCATGGCAAGCTCATGCTTAAAAAGAAAATCAGTTGTTCTGATTCATTGAACGTGAGCTTCTGGGTGTTTTTATAATTTATAGTTCATTCTCAGGTCAATATGACACCAACATTAAATATTAAAGGCTGCTTAGGGCATAATCCTTATCAGAAAGCTTTGCCCTGTTGATAGCAGGAAGAATGTTTGAATTTCTTTTAAATGCTAGCTCTAAGACATGGTTTGCCATTTTGAAGTAGTGGTAAAGGATACACACCACCCTGGGGACTCAACAGTAACTGCAGGAGTTCAGAGGAAAAGGTTGTCATCAGTCTCTATCATTTTTGCCTCATTTGCAGGCTTCGGCTCTTAAGTGAAACTTAGGCTTGGAGCTCCAGACTACAGCAGGTTGGGACAATCTGTCCGTAAAAACAGTCCATGCACCTAAACTCTGATGGTTGTGATGGCCCCCAAACTTCCCTCTCCGCCATAGTCCTATAAGCACCGGTTTGTAGACATGCACAAAACTCAGTGTACTTTAAAAATCTAAAGAGAAAAAACACATGTGGCAAAAATTCAGCAATTATCTGCAAATACCACTGTGAATCTAGGCAACTGAGGCTTATTACCAAAATATGTTGGCACTCCTTGAGGATGTTATTTCTTTTTGCAACGTTTCAGATTAATACATGGGTACAAAGGATTAGGGGACATTGTTTGCATTTGTTAGGTGAAGTTCAAGTTGTAGTGGAGCCCTTTAGCTAGGAGGTGTGCCACATACACCTATGTTGTGCCTATTAGGTGACAGCCTAAAGATCCTCTGCCCTCCTCCCTCTCCTTCCTCTTCTTCCCCTCCCCCTACTTGTTATAGTTGTGTTTTTCTCTCACGTGTAGTTGTTCATCTTCACATTAGTACCCAGTCCATTGGACACTTGCTTCTCCATTCTTGTCATACTTTACTAAGGAGAATGTTTTCCAAATCCACCCAGGTAAATGTAAAACATATAAAGTCTCCGGCTTTTTTATGGCTACACAGTATTCCACAGCATACATCTACCACAACTTATTAACCCATTGGTGACTTGATGGGCACTTGAGAGATGTTATTTCCAGAAGCCAAGTTTATTCTATCACCATTTTCTATCCTTTCTCCATAACTGAACATCATTTAAGCAAATCTGTTTAAATTAGTGGGATGTGTCATATACAATTAACATCTAATAAGTGTTTCTTGAATGTTACATGAATGAACAACATATTGAAGAAAGGCATGTGTCTGTTTTGTTAATATTTATTCTCTATTCCTTTTTCACAACTTATATGTAGTAAGAAAGAACTTATTTTGTGGTGGGTGTTAAAGAAAAGTTTAAAAGTAGTATTGGTCCCACTTAAAGTTCTTGATTACAAGCCAAGGAGATTTTAAAAATGGCCAACTTAAGCAAGAGAAGAATTGTTAGATTATGTCATGGGCTCAGAATTAAAAGAAGGTCCCAGACCAGACTTCAAAACTTCAGAAGATTAGAAAAATACAAATAATTAAAAATAAAAAGCCGGAATCCAGAAACCAAATAACCAGCCTACCACAATAATGAGCCGACACCCATTGGTTCCCTTGTAGCCGTGTTGAAGTGCAGCGCCCAAGCTTTCTTTTTATTCTTATGTATCTTACAACTAGCAGAGACCACTGAATTAGTGAAAATAAACCCATGTGCCTGTCTTCTGTCTCTACTGTCTCTCTTGCACTGAAGGAGCAAGGAGCTAGTGATTTTTGATTCTTTAAAAAGAGGTATAACGGGTGGCATCTGTGGCTCAAAGGAGTAGGACGCTGGCCCCACATACCAAAAGTGATGGGTTCAAACCCGGCCCTGGCCAAAAACTGCAAAAAAATAAAATAAATAAAAAATAAAAAGAGGTATAAAATGGAATTTTCCTATCACCACATAGTAGTAAGAACTTCCTTCCTTCCTTCTTTCTTCCTTTCTTTTTTTGATACAGAGTCTCACTTTGTCACCCTCGGCAGAGTGTCATAGCATTACGGCTCACAGCAACCTCAAACTCTTGGGCTCAAGTGATTCTCATGCCTCAGCCTCCAGGATAGATGTGATTACAGGCACCTGCCACAATGCCCCAGCTATCTTTTGTTTTTTAGAGAAGGGGTCTTGCTCTTGCTCAGACTAGTTTTGAATTCCTGAGCTCAAGCAATCCACCCACCTCAGCCTCCCCGAGTGCTAGGATTACAGGCGTGAGTCACTGCTCCTGGCCAAGAATTTTCTTGTCACCAAAACTATACAGAGATCCTTTGTTGTTCCTTTGGAAAATAGTAAATAGATATAGGCAAACCAAAAAAAAAAAGGGGGGGGTATCTGTATATATAAAATAATCAAGCTCAATGATTCAATTGAATAAGAAACCTGTATTTTCTTATTCTTCAATAAATCAACTAGGAGTCAGAAAAGGTATGTATTTGATATATTGCTATGCTTCAGAAAAAGAGTTTTATTTGGATACCCTTTTCCTAGGAATCTCACTTGTGTATTATGCATTTACTTTTGCATGCATGATAAGCTTTCTTTCTTGTAGTTTATAAAATGTAAATAAATATTTATGAAAGCACTCATGTTCTGTTTTCCTCAGTCTTGAAACACCCAGGAAGTTTGTGCTTGCTAATAGTTTGGCTCATTCCCCTGAGTAGTAATTTTGTAAAGAGCAGAGAGTTTGCTTTGTTGATGCCTGAATCTTTAATGTCTAGAACAAAGCTAAGCACAAATGTGTAGTAAGTCTTTGTTGGATGCTGATTTCTTAAAGGTGTATATTCCCAGACGCTCATGGAGACATTGCTTTTGATGGCAACAACAAAAATCGGAACAATCAATGTATCCCCCAATGAGAAAATAAGGAATACATTCTGCTTTATATCCTGGATCTATGAGATGTGTAGGGTATGTTAGGTAAAAGACAGTGAGTTGCCAAAGAAGTATAATCTAATCATATTTTGTCAAAATATTATGTACATACCTAAAAGCAGTTATGGAACAATGTCCTAAGATGTTAAGAGAGTTTATGACTAAGGGAAAGTTTGGAAAGGAAGAACTACAAAAGTACATTTACATTTTATTTAAAAAAACTTCCTTTAAAAAACTTTCTTATTACACAATTGTAACAAGTGCATTGTCACAAGCAAGAAAGTTGTGATAAGGAAAACTAAAGTTTTCAAATAATGTATGTACTTTCAGATCTTTATCTCTGTAATTTTTTTTTACTAAAATGAGATCATTCTGTATGTACCTACAAATTTTCTAATAAATGATATACATAGTTTCTTTTCATCAAATTTTCATCCCATAAAATATATATTGATAATTTAGAATTCATCAAAATTAAAATTTTAGTTTTAGAAAGACACTGTTAAGTAAACAAAAAATCAAGTTCCATATTGGGAGAAAATACTTGCAATACATATATCTATCAGGCAAAGGACTTCTATCCATAATATATAAGGTACTCTTTTAAGTACTCTTACCACACAATAATAGGAAGATAACATGCCCCTTAAAAGAGATGGGCAAAGTCTTTGAACACTTGACAAAAGAAAATATACGAATGACCAAAATGTTCACAAACAGGTAATTACATCATTAGTCATGCAAATGAAACCCACCATGAAATACCACTAAGCACTCATTAAAATAGCTAAAATTAAAGAGATTGACAATAACAAGTGGTGTCAAGGATGGAAAGCAACTGGGACTCTTATACACGCCAGTGAGTGTTTAATATGGTACAAATTACTTGGAAAACAGATGGTCAGTTCCACATAAAGTTGAACACTAAGCAAATTATTCAGTCTGCACATGAATGTTCATAGCAGCCTTATTCATCATAGCCCAAACTTCTCAATTAAAATGATAATTATTATTATATCAAGACAGAGTCCCAAGCTGTCACCCTGGTCATGGTGCTATGACGTCATCATACCTCACAGCAACTTCCAGTTCTTGGGCGTAAATGATCCTCTGGCCTCAGTTTTTCTATTATGAGTAGAGATGGAGTCTCGCTCTTGCTCAGGCTGGTTTTGAATTCGTGAGCTCAAGCAATCTACCCACCTCAGCTTCTCAGATTGCTAGGATTATAGGTGTGAGCCCTGCGTCTGGCCCTCAATTAAAAATTTTTTTAAAATATTAAAAGACAAAGGAGACAATCTACAACACCCGAATCCAGGCTAAGGCACTTCTCAGTATCCTGCACTGATAAACAGAATGCAAAGATCCTGGGAGTCCCAGATTCTTTATTTACAGACCTTTAGATTGTCTGTGAAATTAAGCTGAGACATTTTGGTTCTTTATTTGATTACTCTTACTCTACTTTTCCCTGTCTCCTCCATTTCTGTAGGTTCCAGCATTTTAAATTTAGACTTTATGTAGTTTAGGGAAGAAAAGCTTGGATGTAGAATTTGAAGAATTTGTTTGCCTGTTGGCTTAGCAGCGGTTCTCAACCTATGGGTCATGACCCCTTTGGGGGTCAAATGACCCTTTCACAGGGGTCGCCTAAGACCCCTGCATATCAGATATTTACATTATAATTCAAAACAGCAGCAAAATTACAGTTATGAAGTAGCAACGAAAATAATTTTCTGGTTGGGGGTCAACACAACATGAGGAACTGTATTAAAGGGTCGCAGCATTAGGAAGGTTGAGAACCACTGGCTTAGAGTTTCTCTCTTTCTCTTATACGCACATATACACACAAATAATGTCTAACCACATTGGGCTGGTTATTTAATGCCAACCAACTCACAAGGTTATTGCGACTATTAAATGAGATAATGCTCAGAAAACTAGATTCCAAAATGGAGTGTGTTCCGCTCATACTCAGTAGTAGATGTAGTCTTCAGGAGCAATGGTGGCAGGTTTGACAGCTAGTCACACAAAGCAGATGACCCCTGGTCACCTGGGACTTCTTCAGACAAAGTGGACATAAACTTAAGGCCCTGAAAGGCAACAGGGGCCTGTAAATAGCCCTTTATTTTTAGGACAACTTCAGCGCCAAGTATAGTTTTCTTTTGGAAATGCTGCCGGTAAGTTGCCAAGACTAATGTCAGACATAGTTGCGTATCTATTTCCTCTGCTATGAGGTCATCCCTGAAAATACCACGTCAAGTGGCAGTGCTCCTGGGATCAAGAAGGCCACAAGAGATGTCTCAGCTCGCAACCAGCTGACAGCGCACACAGTTCCACTCTAGACCTGGCCTGATGTAAGCGACACGGTCACTGCACTGGGAGGCCTCTGGGCTTTTGGGGATAAAGGAAGAGAGAGGAATGAAGGGTGCAAGGGAAAGATATAGGAAATTTTGGAACTTTCCATAAGGAGCTTCGAGATGTAGTGATATCGATGTGTAACCCATTTAATTTATAAACATGGTAGGAAAGGAGGAAAAAGGGAATAAATAACGGTTTTCATAAAATAAGCAGATAATTTATTAGTCATAGAACTTGGCTCCTTACCATTTTCTTCTGTGAATTTACAGTGTCTGACAATCCAACAGCATCATTAGCTAAAAAGGCTTTGAACTTGAATATTGTCTGTTAAGACTTCGTTCTGCTGATGGAGATTGATTTTCTAATTCCTCGATCCCATTAACTCAAAATGTCATTTTTCCAAGTATATTTAAAATGTTGCATATTTATAATTAAAATTATACATAGCCCCTGAGATTTCTACTCATATGCATGAAATGTTTGTAGCAGTCATCATTTCCTATAGTTGTCCCCCATTAATACAGGGAATTTAAAGACATGTGTTTAAATACACAATTTGGGTACTTTATATCTCCTATGATCAAATTTACAAATGAGAGACAGTTCTTTTTTTCAGCCAATATATTTCTGAATTTGGGTACAGAAATAGACAGCAGATTTGCCTCACTGTGGGGGTGTGGGGAAATGAGAGAGAAGTTCTAGAACACAGATTAGACTATGAGCTCTCTCATTTATTAGTTATGTTATTCTGCATCACACAGGCTGAGAATCCCTGGCTGTGAGCTTCGTTCACCTGGAAAGCAAACGTTATTCTTTTGTAGCATCAGGACACAGTAAACTGCTAAACTCACGACCTGGGGGGACAGGTGACAGTGTCCTTGGCCATGTTACCCTCTACATGCCACTGCATCCTAACACCTAATCTACCGTTGTGGCAAGATGATCACACATTTGGCCAGTGAGACTATGTGGGCCCTGATCACTGATCTGTCCCACTCCCCACAGGGCCAGGCAAACTGGTCTGCCTGCAGGTTTTCCCCTGGTCAGGTGCCTCCACATCTAAACCTTTATGTCCAAGGTTTCCTCTGCCTGCAAAGCTCATTGCAGAATGGGCTCACTTAGGCCTTTCCTTATGGAAGAAAAAGTATCCAATGTACTCAGCTCTAATATGAAGCTAATTTATAGCTTTCAGATGAAGGCTAAAACCCAATTATAGCATAGGAATACAGGGAAAGGGGAAAGGGAGGGGAGGGGGGAGTATGGGTGAAGGGAGGGCAATTAGTAGGATCACACCTATGGTGCATCTTAGCAGGGTACTGGTGAAACTTATTAAATGTAGAGTATCAATGTCTTTATATAGTGATTAAGAAAATGCCATGAAGGCTATCTGTAACAGTACGATCAAAACATTTCTGAATGTATATGAATCGTGCCCTCTGATTGCACCAATGTACAGAATTATGATTCAATAAAATTATAAAAAAAAATAAAAACAATAAAAAAACAAAGTCTGGGGTGCAGACCCCTGACAGACATCTAGAACATTGCCAAAATATCTTCCCAGCAGTTTTTTGTGGAGTTTCCACATTAATGACACACCTTACAGGCGAGGAACTGTGTTCCAAGGGCCTCCCTTCATTTGTTTATCACCCAGCATTTACTCAGCAGTGGAAACACAGCAGTGTCTAGATGCAGCTCCTGCCTGAAATGGTCTATGCCTGTGTTGAACCTCAGTGAGGAGTCAAAGGCAGATCCCTCAGCCCAGCTGTCTCCTCTCTGAGTGCCCTTAGTGCCCTTGCCTCTGTTAATTAAGCACCTGTCACTTGTGTTGGCAGTGCCCATTTAGTTGTCTTCTTCAGGGTGGATTCTGAGCTGCATGGCAGGTAGAAGTGTCCTCATTTATTTGTTTAGCGGACAGATGTCTGAGGGCATGCCACCCAGGTGTGCTGTGAGGTGCTGGGCACATAGTGTGAACACACCTGTCTTCTTCCAAGATACACTTTCCTTTCTTGGCTCTGGCTTCTAACAGCATGCATAGAATGGAATGGAATAGCTCATTGAAAAAGGAGATTTTCCCAGTCAAACTGACTTTTATCTGCTTCTGATGCTTTACTATAAATATAAAAGTCAGTTCCATATTTATCACTTAACTCATAAACTGCAAAAAAAGCCAAGAGACAGATCTTTTGCCAAGTCACAGAATCCAGCAAGCTCATGAACGAATTGAACAAATGCACCACCATAAAGCCACATGTAGCAAATCCCATGGAGCATTCAAACTGTAAGGTGGTAGCACCTCTTAGTTGTGGTGCAGTTTGCTGAGGCACAAAGTACATCTGTAAAAACTTGGGGGCCTCCCTGGTAGGCCTCTTGCCTCAGGCACTGAGGTTATGGCAAACCATGTATAGTGTCTCTCTAGCTCCAGTGTACACATGCTCACTCGTGCCAGGAATAGCTACCAGTGAGGTTGATAAAGAGTACAAAAGACTGAGACATCACAAAAGGGCCTCAGGAGCACAGCGGACAAACAGATGCTGGTCCAGGTTCCAGCACTGGCAACTGTGCACCTCAGTTTCATTTGTTTCTACTTCCTCCACTGCTGCCATTGAGCAGTGTTGCTTCTGGTGCCCATAGTGACTATAACCTTTGTTGTGCTCTTGGGACCATTCACTCAATAGTAGTTTATATTTTTAACTCAGTGCAGGTTAACACTTTTGTAGTTATCAATGCCTAAAGGAGGCACCTTTCTAAGCAAAACTATGTTTTCCCCCTTTTAGACATGGAATGCACAGGTTAGCACAATGTGAAATCCATGTCCCAGTGGATGATGAACAGTTACATAGTCTCTAGGAAGTGCGGATGGTAAGCACTTAATGCCAGCTGCAGTGTCACTTAAGAAGTGGACAGCAGGGCAGGCAAGATGTTCAGTAGTGAGTGGCTTAACTTCAAGAATGTTCTCCTTTTATAAGCCTGTACAGAGAAGGAGAATGATCTAGAGTGGAAGCAGTGGGGATTGAGGAAAATAAAACACATGAGAAGACACAAGAGATGAAAGATGAGGTCAGAAAGTCTGATGCAGCTGATGGCTGCAGCCAGCCCCAAAACATAAAATCAGTCTTATTTTATAGTATCTCAGCAGGATCGTTTGTGGGGAAGTAGCATAGACAAAAGACATATTTTTGGTCTTTCAATATGATTAGAAGATGTAAATAACTTTATCAAAAACAAATCATCTTGTTAATGGTTTCTACTTAAGTTTGTTAACATATGTATGTTAAAAGGTAAAAAGGGAAAGATCACAAGGATTTCTGCGTAGTTCCTAAATCTTAACTAGACAAAGAAGAGCTATGTGACTTCTGGCAGAGGGAGCATGAAGAAGGAATATTGTTTGGGGAAAGGAGGAGAAATCTTTGGGTGAGGGGAGGTCATTGTCTGAATGTTCCCCAGGCTGTGGGGGCCCTGCCACCTCCTGGCCCACTCATCACATCTCCTCCCTTTTTATTTCTTAGCTTCAATTCATGAATGGATGACATTAATTGGAAGAATCATTTGGGTCTGATTCTGCAAAAGAGTGGGAGGATACAAAATGAGAACAACATTAAAGCTCCTAACATAATTAATGCTATTCTTAGATATTCAACTTTTTCTAAGGGTTTAAAAGATTGTATTTTGTCAAAAATATCTTTCTCAAGTTGAACAGGACCATAAACATTTATATGAGCTTTATGCATAGTTTGAATTTCTTGATGAAGTTTTACTGTATCAAGGCTATTACCATTATGGCACCATATTTCTTGTAAATGATTTAGAGTCATAGCTGAAATAACAGCACTGGTTACTATGGCAACTGATGTTATAATGCCTGCTATGACCATACCTATGTATGCATTTTTCTTACGAGTTATACCAAGGTGTAAATACTTATTAAGTTCAATTAATCTCTGCATACTTGATTCATTATACCATGTCTGAGTTAAATTTACAGGTAACATAGCATAAAAGACTTAAATTACAACAATCACATCAAATGGATTAACATGGTAATAATAACATGGTAACAGACAAATTACAATTCAAGCTATTTAAAGAGAACCCATATTCAATTTTGGTTATAGAAATATTACCAACTAAAAAGTCTGGGAGGTGGAACACAAGAGCCATTTTGCTCTTGTCAAGTTCAAGAGCCATGTTGAAGGGCTGCTGCAAGGTGTGAGAGATCTTTCTAGATAACTCTTGATTCTGTTGTTAAAGTATTTAGAATCAATTTTCCAGTAATGCCGTAATCATTAGTGTTATAAGAGGCAGGTAGTCTTCTAGATCAGTTCCATAGTTTCTGATCATCTCCTTTGATGTGAATTGGAGAGTTATAACAACATTCTATCCACAGAGCTGATTTATAGTGGATGAAAGGAACAGCACAAGGAAGTATTCCAGTGGGTGAAGGTGATGCCACTTTGTAATCTGTAAATCCCCATTCAGGAAGCCAGTGAGGACGGTTAGCTGTTCAACTGCGCATTTTCACTTCTTCCTTCTCACGGGGGATTCCTTCCTACAATTCCATTCTCTGGTCCTTGTTCGGAGCACCACCTATCGCAAAGCAGCATGGGGAAGGGGAGTGAACCAGAGAGGAATTGGTGGGGATTGTGAAAAATACAGCACAAGAGAAAACAAAGAGACGAAAGATGGGATGGGGAAATCTAACTGAGCTGATGGCTGAGCCAGCTATTTTTGTTTATTTTTTTTTTGAGACAGAGTGTCAATCTGTCACAATGGTAGACACATACAGTGTCTATATGGTAGACCATGTAGAGTGCTGTGATATCATAGTTCCATCCAACTCATACTCAAGCGATCCTCTTGCCTCTATTTTTAGTAGGGACAGGGTTTCACTTTTGTTCAGGCTGGTCTTGAACTGTGAGCTCAAGCTATCCACCCGCATTGGCCTGGTTAGATATAGTAACCAGGATTTCAGGCTTGAGGCACCGTGCCTGGCCTCTTTTTAATAACACTCATCATTTTTGCAGCTCCTTGCTCTTTTTTTTTTTTTTAGTTACCATCAGGACTTCTGTTAAGTATCCTGTTTGGCATTGTTTGAGGTTATTTCAGGATTATACATATTCTACAAATGGTTCTTAACCAGTTGAGAAGAGAATTTACTCATTTTGCTAAACTCTGTGATCTAAATTTAAAATTCTAGGGTTTTATAATTTTTGGATAGAGCTTTATATCTGGATTATAACTCTTCTGAAAGATTGGTGTAAATGTTTAAAAGGAAATAATTAACCCTGTAATAAAGGAAAACAACTTAATTTTGTGATTAAACTTGGCCATATATTCATGTATGATAGGTGAATGAAACATGTATGTCCTTAGTAATAAAATCTTAAAGCTCCTAAAGGACTAACCCTAATTTGCCACTTTCTACTTTTAAAGAAATATGTGGTCTCCCAGATTTAGCATTAGAGTAAACTTATGTTTAAATTTTGCCACAGGCTATAACTTTGCTGTAAGGCCTGTTTACTCACAAAATTATCCTTTTGTTGGAGTTTTGCCACTGGCTATAACCTGGCTGTATCAGGTAGGATTCAGTGAGAACTAGGATGGGGGATTGGTGAACACTGTGCACAGTGTAAGAGTGTACAGCACACCCCCTGGGTGAAGGGCTCAACTACAACTTGGAACTTTACCTTAGAAATGCAAACAATGTAACTGGATCATTTGTATCCTCATATTATTTGGAAATTTTAAAAAGTACTGAAAAAAATGTAAAAAAAAAAAAGAATTTATTATAGGAATTAAATCTTAATTGTAGGGAAAACTAGGGATATGAAGGTTAAAAAAATCAGAGAAAAATCAATTAACCTGCTCTGAGGTAGTTAATCAGTTGGACCTTTCAGGTAGGCATGTCCAACTTCAGAGTCAAACTGTGAAGGGGGCTGATAGGTTGTTGGTTCTTCCCACCTTCACCTTTACGAGTTTTCTGTGAAGTATCTGGTGATAGGTTTGTGCCTGGTAGTTGTAAGTGAGCGGTGGCATGGGGTGTGTCAGGACAAATTATAATTTTGCCCACACTGTTGTTCTGTCCTTTACTACATCTAACCAGTGACAACCTGTGGAATGAAATTGTGACTGCTTCATTTGGGTCCCCCAATTTTTTTTTTTTTTTTGAGACAGCCTCAAGTTATCACCCTAGATAGAGTGCTGTGGCATCACAGCTCACAGCAACCTCCAATTCCTAGGCTCAAGCGAGTCTCCTGCCTCTGCCTCCCAAGTAGCTGGGACTATAGGTGCCCGCCACAACGCCTGGCCATTTTTTGGTTGCAGCCATCATTGTTGTTTGGCGGGCCCGGGCTGGATTCGAACCCGCCAGCTCAGGTGTACGTGGCTGGCGCCTTAGCCCGTTGAGCCACAGGTGCCGAGCCTGGGTCCCCAAATCTTAAAACAGATTTTGCTTGGGGCAAATCTTAATCTGAAATAGAGGAAAAAAATTCCTGGAAATGTGGTTCTAGTCAACACATTTAAATAACTTAGTCCTCTGAACTTAATGTCTAAACTTCTAAAATAGTGATAATTTTATCTTATAAGGTTTAATGAAGAGTAGATGAAATTACATGAATTTTATAAGGTTTAATGAAGGTTAGACGAAATTACATGCGGAAAAAGTTTTGATGTATATGGAATTATATAAAATTTAATTGTGTAGGCATTTGTAAGAATGGTGAAGAAACACATCCTCTGGAGTTGGCATCTACTCTTATAGAAACTGTCTCTTGAATACCATTTTGATTTATATTAGTGTTTTGCTTATTGTCCATTAAGCAAATGCTTTCTTTAATTAGTTTCTAGCATGAACCTCTTCAGAAAAAAACAACAGGTAGTGGTCTGTCAGGGAAAAGAAGTCAGATAATGGTCTAACCTTTCAATTTTTAGGGGAAAGGGTAAGGTATTTCCTGGAAACTTTTTGTAAAGCTTTTTAGCCCAATTGTAGTTTATTGATCTTTGCTATAATTTGCTTGACTATATTCACTATGTGATATGTATGGGATGCATATTTATTGAGGGCAATGTAGGATTGAGAGAGCAGAAACTTCTAATGTCATGAATTCTTTTCTTCTTGGTCTACAGCAAATGGGAATACTTTGAGAATGAAGCTATAGCAGTATTAATGTGTTAGTTATGCCAACACTATTTCCCTTTCAGGGTCAAGTCAGACATTTTGGGAGTTACAAAGATTTGAGGATTTTTTTTTTTTCTTGAGATGGAGTCTCATTGTGTCGGCCGTGGTAGAGTGCTGTGGCGTCACAGCCCCCAGCAACCTCAAACTCTTGGGCTTAAGCAATTCTCTTGCCTCAGCCTCCCAAGTAGCTGAGACTACAGGTGCCTGCCACAAAGACCAGCTGTTTTTGTTTTTGTTGTTGTTGTAGTTGTCATTGTTGTTTATCAGGCCCAGGCCAGATTTGAACCCTTCAGCCCTCGTGTGTGTGTGTTTGGTGCCCTAACACCTGAGCAACGGGCACCAAGTTAGATTTGACAATCTTGCGGGAACTTGCAGCATCTATTAGCCAATCTAATCTAAACTATTTTTTTTAAACTTTAATTATTGATTTATTTTTGGAACTTTCAGCATCTATTAGCCAATCTAATATAAACTATTTTTTTTAAACTTTAATTACTGATTTATTTTTGGAAAGAACTGAACAAGTAAATAACATTAAAGAGCAAAGAAGGGCATCATTTTAATATCATGATTTAATGTAATCCTCACTGGAATCCTGTGAAGTGGATATTATAATCATTTTCATTTTAGAAACTCCATAACTTGTCTAGTAGCAGAAAAGGCTGGAGAACTGTGATTTGATGTTTTATTTTTTTTATTTTTTATACAGAGTCTCACTCTATCATCCTGGGTAGAGTACCATAGCATCATAGCTCACAGCAACCTCAAACTCTTCGGCTTGAGCATTCTTCTTGCCTTAGCCTCCCAAGTAGCTGGGACCATAGGCGCCTGGCTGGCTAATTTTTCTATTTTTAGTAGAGACAGGGTTCTTGCTCTTGCTCAGGCTGGTCCCTAACTTGTGAGCTCAAGCAGTCCACCTGCCTCGGCCTCCCAGAGTGCTGGGTGAGCCACTGTGCCAGGCCTGATTTGTGCTCTTTTTGATTGCTTTCCATTTTATCTAAGTTCAGTGGCTTAGGAGATTTTTTTTAATGTTTTTTTTTTTAGAGGAATAATATTGATTATAATAAGCATAACTCCTCCAAAGTTGTTTAAAGGTATTTATGACAGTTAAGGTTTAGAATGTTGTCTAGAAATATGTTGCAGTTTGTAGGTAATATACTGTGTTTTATTTTGAGTTGGTTAATCAGAAAGGTAAAATAGAGGATAATCTGACCTCATGTTGATGAATGGAAATAGATTTAGAATGGAAAACTACTGTTTCCTTTTGTCTGTTTTGAAGTTCATTATATTATCACATTATTCTTTGTGATGCTAGCTCCCTCTGTAGAACTTCATTAAGATTGCAACTAGACTTTTTCAATATTTTAGAAAACTGATTGAAACATTATCTAGAATAGATTATAAAATTTCCCTGTAAAGTTTTACTTCATGTCTTAATCAATTCTAAGTAGGTCTTTCTTTTCTAGTATAAATGTTAACCTTTTAAAAAAGTTTCACTTTGTATATATTAAGTTTTAATAGTGTAGTTGTGTAAAACAAAATCTGTGCTACAACTTCGATGCGTGTTTGTTTAGGAAGGCTAGGGAGAGTTGTGATTTCTAGATCTGTGAGTCGTTGTGTGGGGTAGGGAAAAGTGGGATGGGCATGGTGGCTTATACCTGTAATCCTCTCACTTTGGCCTCCCAAAGTGAGAAGATTGGTTGAGCTCAGTCATTTGAGACCAGCCTGAGCTATAGCAAGACCCCATTTCTGCAAAACAATCAAAAAATTAACCAGGTGTGGTGATAAGCACTTTATAGACTCAGCTATTCTGGGGGCTAAGGCAGGAGAGTCACTTGAGCCCAGGAATTGGAGGCTGTAGTGAGCTGTGCTGACAAGACTATACTCTAGCCCAGCCAACAGAGGAAGATCCTGTCTGGGGGCGGGGGTGGTGGGAGTAAGCAAATTTTTACATGGTAGAAAAAGTAGAGAAATGTCTTAGCAAGATCCCCCAATTCAACAAATAAGTTAGAAAAACCTCTCACATATAATTTCTATGAACATGCTTCATGGGAAAATCCTTTGTTAGCAAATTTTACTAGCAACTTCCCTGTGTGGGAGTATGAGTGTTTCACCACCACTTTGTCTCCTTTCTCTCTGTTGTGGATTGAATATTTGTCCTCTCTGAAACTCACATTGATATTTAATTTCCATTGTAACAGTATTAAAAGTTGGAGGTCTTTGGGAAGTGATTATTGGACTCTACCCTCATGAATGGATTAATACAAGAGTGGGTTATTTCCAGAGTGGGCTGTTATAAAGTGAGTCTGGCCCATTCTTTCTCTTTTCCTATATGTTCTCTTGCCCTCTTGCCTTCTACCAGGGGACAGTACAGCAGGAAATCCCTGAGCAGATGCTGATTCCATATTCTTAGACTTTCCAGCCTTCAGAACTGTGAGAAATAAATTTCTTTCCTTTGTAAATTACCCAATCTCAGGGATTCTGTTAACAGCAGCAGCAAAGAAAGACCCTCGCCTGCAAGACGTATATTAAGTATTACTATCGTTAGCTCCTTAAAGAGTTTTTAAAATGATTTTTCAGTTATAGCATAAACTCCATGAAGGCAGAGGGAATATGTTTGACATTTAACATTACATTCAGAAAAGTGAGAAAACTGATGTCAACCATAAAGCTAGGGACTAAAACATAATAATGAGGATAGAACTAAAGTACATAAGCTTTTCAATTATAAATATTGAACTATGCTTTTTTTCTAAGTGACTGAAAGATGTTCTTAAGATTATGCATGAGTAGGCTTTTAAACAATTTGGAAGAATAATTATCTTCGAAGCCTTTTTAAATATTAGACATCTTTATTATTCTGTTAAAATATAATTTGGTTTATACAAACAGACATATGTTATGGTACCAGAAAGGAATTCAAGAATATTCTTATTCTTTTTATGTTTCTTGATCTTGGCTGAATTTGATATTAGAGAATTGTTTGAAAGAATAGATGGACTTATCCTTTGTTATCTATAAAGCACAGATTATGCCCTTGCAATAGTAATGCTGCCTTCCTATTCAATACCTTGGAGATATTTAGAATGTGGTTCCAGACCAGTATAGTCAAGCAGCTGTTTCCAGTAGAGTCACACAAATTTTTTTATTACCCAGTGCATATAAAAGGTACGCTTACACTGTACTGAGTATAAGTGTGTAGTAGCATTATGTTTAAAGAAATGTACATACCTTTCTTTAAAAATACTTTTGCTAAAAAATAATAACCAGCATCTGAACCTTAAGCCAGTTTTGGTGGAGGAGAGTCTTGCCAGAGTCATGCTGCTGACTGATCAGGGTGTGGCTGCTGAAGATTGGGGTGGTTGTGGTCATTCCTTAAAATAAGACAATAGTGAAGTTTGCCACCTTGCTTGACTCTTTCTTTTATGAAAGATTTCTCTGTAGCATGCATTGTTGTTTGGTAGCATTTTACCCACAGTGAAACTCCTTTTAAATTTGGAGTCAGTCCTCTGAAACTCTGCCCCTGCCTTACCAACTAAGTTTATGAAATATCTAAAAATCTGTTGTTGTCATTTCAAAAATGTTCATAACATCTTCACCAGGAGTAGAGTCTATCTCAAGGAACCACTTTCCTTGGTCATCCACCAGAAGCAGCTCCTCTTCCAGTCAAGTTCTATCATGAAAGTGTTGGACTCATTTTTAGCTTCTGGTTCTACTTCTAATTCTAGTTCTCTAGCTGTTTCCACCCCATCTGCAGTTACTTCCTCATTGAAATCTTGAATCCCTCAAAGTCATCCATGAGGGTTAGAATGCAGTTCTTTCAAACTCCTATACATGTTGATATTTCAACCTCCTCCAGTGATTCACAAATGTTCTCAATGGCATCTAGAATAGTAAATCCTTTCCTGAAAGGTTTCAATATACTTTGCCCAAATCCATCAGAAGAATCACTATCTATGGCAGCTATAGCCTTACCAAATGTATTTTTTGAATATTAAGACTTGAAAGTCAAAATCACTGATCTGTGGGCTGCAGAATGGATGTGGTGTTAGCAGGCATGAAGATAACATTAGTCTCCTTGTACATCTCCATGAGAGTTCCTGGGTGACCAGATACACTGCCAGGAGAAGCTTTATTTTGAAGAGTCTTCTGAGCAATAGGTCTCAACAGGTGACTTAAAATATTTAGTAAACCATGCTATAAACAGATGTGCAGCCATCTTGGCTTTTTTTTTCAGTCCATAGAGCACAGGCAGGGTAGATTTAGCATGATTCTTATGGGTCCTGGGGTTTTTGGAATGGTCAATGAACCTTGGCTTCACCTTAAGTCAACAGCTGCATTAGCCCCTAACAAGAGAGTCAGCCTCTCCTTTGAAGCTTTGAAGCCAGGCATTGACTTCTTTCCAGCTGTGAAAGTCCTAGATGGCATCTTCCTCTAATAGAAGGCTATTTCTTCTACATTGAAAATCTGTTGTGATAGGTATCTTCATCAGTAATCTTAGTTTCATCCTCTTGGTAACTTTCTGTAGCTTCTACATCAACACTTAACTTGCTTCACCTTGTACTTCTATGTCATGGAGACAATTTCTTTAAGTTTCATGAATCAACCTCTAATAGCTTCAGATTTTTCTTTGGTGGCTTCCTCAGCTCTTTCAACCTTCATAGAATTGAAGAGAGTTAGGGCCTTTCTCTGTATTTGTTGTTGGCTTTAAGGCAGTGTTTTTCAACCTTTTTTATCTAATGGCACTTGAGATAAAACTACTCAAGTGAACTACAGGTTGAAGTAGTTTGTAACTACTTGAACCTGTAGTTAAACTTCCACGGCACACTTAAATTATGTTGATCAAAAAAAAAAAGTTAAAATAAGGAATATACTTACTGTTCTTTGAACTTCTTTTGAAAATAACTTAATTAATGATCTTTAAAATTTTTGAGGCTCACCTGAGATCCTCTTATAGCACACTGTTTGAAAATCATTGGCTTAGGGAATGTTGTGGCTGTTGGCTTTGTTGGGAACATCCAAAACTCTCCACATCAGCAATAAAGCTGTTTCACTTTACATTCGTGTGTCCACTGGTATAGCACTTTCAAGTTCCTTTTCTTTTGTGTTCACAACTTGGCTAACTGGAGTGAGAGGTCTAACTTTTGGCCTGTCTTGGCTTTTGGCATCAATAAACAGTAATAATTTTAAACCTTTTAAACCCACTGTCGATTATTGGGAAAAATTAATATTCTGTGACATAAAGCATTTTTTTATTGCTAATTTCAGGTTTCACTGTTGTTTGGAAGCAGAAGTTTGTATTTTCTTTTTTTTTGAGACAGACTCTCACTATGTCGCCCTTGGTTAAGTGCCGTGGCATTGCAGCTCATAGCAAATTCATACTCTCTGGCTTAAGTGATTCTCTTGCCTCAGCCTCCCAAGTAGCTGGGACTACAGGTGCATGCCACAATGCCTGGCTATTTTTTTTTTTTGACACAAAGCATCAAGCTGTCACCCTGGGTAGAGTACTGTGGCATCACAGCTCACAGCACCCTCCGATGCCTGGGCTCAAGCGAGTCTCCTGTCTCTGCCTCCCAAGTAGCTAGGACTACAGGTGACCGCCACAACGTCCGGCCATTTTTTGGTTGCAGCTGTCATTGTTGTTTGGCGGGCCTGGGCTGGATTCGAACCCGCCAGCTCAGGTGTACTTTTTTTTTGTAGTTGTCATTGCTGTTTGGCAAGCCTGGGCTGGGTTTGAACCAACCAGCCCCTGTATATGGGGCTGGCGCTCTAGCCATTGAGCTACAGGTGCCAAGCCAGAAGTCCATATTTTCTATAAGGTGTGTTTTATTGGTATTATAAACCCAAACTTATCGGTAGGACTGATTTGGATTTGGTTTTGTTTGACAGTGTTATCACTGTTCCTTATAATTATTCCTTGTCCACATTTAAAGGCAGAATAATTAAAGCTATTGTTTAAGTTTAATTCTGGGAATGACTTAGCATGTCAGTCTGTGGGAAATTTTTTGTAAAACTTTTTGTTGTTTTTTAAAATTTTATTCTCAGTCATCTTGGAGCCTGTGGTTGTCTGCTGGGAATAGGACTTTTGAAAGGCAAATATGTTTGGAAGGCTGTGGTCTAAGGCCGTTTTTGCTGGCTGTAAGAGGGGTCTCCGGATCCAAAGAGAGCACATACTCTTCTTAAAATTGAAAGTGTTTTTCCTCAGATGAGGCTGAATTCTATTTGGGCAGAAGGTATGCTTGTTCACACAATGTAAAGAACAACATGGTGACTCCTGGCAGCAAAGCAAACAAAACCAGAGTGATCTGGGGAAAGATAAATCAGGTCCAGTGTTATGGTTCATGCCAAGTTCTGAAGCAACCTTCCTGCTACGGCCATTGGACACAGGATCCATGATCCTGTACCCCTCATGATTTAAATTAATAAAATGTAGATAAACAAAAGTGTATATATCCTAAAAAATGAAAATAGATTTTATAAAAAAAAAATAGATTTTATTTCTTAGAACAGTTTTATGTTCACTGCAAATTGAGCAAAAGGTACAGAAATTACCATATACCCTCTGTTCCCATACATGTACAATCTCCCCCATTATCAGCAACCCCCAGAGTAGTACATTTATTATAATTGATGAACCAACATTGATGTATTATACTCCATGAAATTCTATCTTTTCTTTTTCTTTCTTTTTTTTTTTTTTTTTTGAGACAGAGCCTCAAGCTGTGGCCCTGGGTAGAGTGCTGGGGCATCACAGCTCATAGCAACTTCCAACTCCTAGGCTCAAGTGATTCTCTTGCCTCCACCTCCCAAGTAGCTAGGACTACAGGCGCCCACCACAACGCCTGGCTATTTTTTGGTTGCAGCCATCATTGTTGTTTTGGCGGGCCCAGGCTGGATTCAAACCCGCCAGCTCAGGTGTATGTGGCTGGCGCCTTAGCTGCTTGAGCCATAGGTGCTGAGTCTTCTTTTCTATTTTTTTAAGAGATACCTGGGCTGCAGTATATTGATATGGACTCAAGAGATCCTCCTGTCTCAGCCTCCCAAGTAGCTAGGACTACAAGTACATGCCACCATGCTTAATTTTTCAAAGTATTTTTGTGAAAGTGGGCTCTTACTGAGTTTCCCAGGCTGATTGCCTTAGCCTCTCAAAGTGCTAGGATTATAGGGATGAGCAAACCTGCCTGGCTCAGATAAAATTCTTTAAACAAAAGAATGTAAGTCTTAGACTTAACATTCTTAAAAAGATTGTAAGCCTTAAGCAAAGACCCTTTGCTTATGTCCACTTCATGTGCAGTATTTTAGGTGATAAATATTGATTTTGTTTTATCCACTTAAAATGAATGACTTCTTTTGCCATTGACAATATTATTCATAACGGTATTACTTAATATTATATTAAGTCTCCCTTTTCATATTACTACAGGTATATCCCTTATCTGAAATGCTTAGGCCAAATGGGTTTTGGATTTTGGATGT
The DNA here is from genome assembly GCA_963573935.1 of Arctocebus calabarensis. NCBI lineage: Eukaryota > Metazoa > Chordata > Mammalia > Primates > Lorisidae > Arctocebus > Arctocebus calabarensis. The sequence continues at coordinate 6,885 of CAUYON010085988.1, read as the reverse complement.
TTTTCTATTTTGTAATGTTTTCATATACATAATGAGATATCTTGGGGATAGGACCTGAGTCTAAACAAAAAATTCACTTGTTTTATGCACACCTTGTACATCTAGCCTGAAGGCAATTTTATGCAATATTTTAAATAAGTTTGTGCATGAAACAAAGTTTTTGACTATGACTCGCCACATAGGGTTAGGTGTGGAATTTTGTGCCTGTGGTCTCATATCAGTGCTCAGAATGTTTCAAATTTTGGATCATTTAGGATTTGGGATTTTTTAATTAGGAATGCTCAATCTATAATGAAAATATCTGCAGGTTCTTGAATATCTTCAGCTAAAGACAATAGTTAACTTCCACTCCTGTTTGGTTTTTTTTGTTTTGTTTTGAAATAGTCTCTTTCTGTCACCCTGACTATAGTGCAATGGCGTCAGCATAGTTCACTGCAACCTCAAACTCCTGAGTTCAAAGAATCCTCCTTCCTCCCCCTGTGTAGTACCTGGGATTATAGAGGTGTGCCACCACAGCCAACTAATTGTTTTCCATATTTTGTGGAGACAGAGTCTTGCTCAGGCTGGTCTTAATCTCCTGAGCTCAAGTGATCCTCTTTCCTCAGCCTCCCAGAGTGCTGGGCCCAGCCTACATTTACTACCATCCTTTAACTTTACTAGTAAGTGGAGGGCATTAAAATCACATTTTGCAATAGAACTAGTTATTCTGATCTTTTTTTGGTCCATTTTTCTTTCTGTCTTACCCTGTTGTATTCTTTTCTTAGTATATGCATTATGAAAGCATATTAAATTTTGAATTAATTTCCTTTAAGAAAAGGAGCCTTGTTTTTTATTTTTGACCATGGGTTAGTTTGAAAACGGGTTGAGACAGCTCATGTAATACCTGAAGTAATCTCTCTTGTATTGTCATGACCTCTTTGAAGTCATAGTAATATTTTCTTGTATGAGTGGAAACCTAAAAAGTATGCTTGTTCAAGGTCACAATGTATATGTCATTGTTGAATAGCATTTTTAAATCAATTGTAGCTCTTAGTTATTTTCATCATTAGCTTTGTGTTGGGCAAGGTAATTCATATAAATTATCTGACTAGTTCTCATGGATGGAGACATTCAAATATGGACATTATTTATATTTGGCCTTTTACAATTTTTAAATTTTTTTATTGAAAAATTTAAATTTATTTTTATTTTTTGAGACAGATTCTCACTCTGTTGCCCAGGCTACAGTGCAGTAGTGCAGTCACCATTCACTGCAGCCTAGAGATCCTGTTGCTAAAGTGAGCATCTTGCCTCAGCCTGCCGAATAGCTGGCACTAAAGCATCCAGAACATCGTGCCCATCTAAATTTGTAGAGACAGAGTCTTGCTATATTTCCTAGGGTAGTTTCAAATTCCTGGGCTCAGGTGATTCTCCTGCCTCTCTGCCTTCCAACACACTGCGATTATAGGCATGAAGTACCATGCCAGGCTAGTTTTTCCAAACTGAAACTGGTCTTGCATGATGAAGCCCACAGAATTTCATCTGCTTTCTAATTTCTAGTTCTGGCATCTGTTTACAGTTCACTGAAGATATCCCTCTTGCCCATATATGTGTGTAGATGCTCCTCTCTTCCCTAAAATCCTCCTGCTTATAGGATCTACTCTTCCTACCATCTATAAATCATTTTTAGGATTTAGATCTTGACCTAGAAAGCTTTCTTGACCTCCTCTATCTGGATTATGTCCAGATTTTGTGTCAGAGCAGTTATTAGATTATTTTGTAATTCTGTCAAGTTTTTTAAAAATCTCCCCTAGATTATGACTTAGTCAAAGGTAAACATACTTTTACCTGTGTATCCTCAGGGCTTGATAGTATTCCAATCAAATTCTAAGAGCTTTAATACTTTTTAATGAATAAACCCCATGCTTAATTGTCTCCAATTCTATCTATTCTTCTTCTTTTCATAATTCTTGCCTGGAATTTTACAGTAGTACCTCATACGATCACCTTGCCTCTAGTTTTGCCCCTTTTTCTATCCCTAGTACATACTCTTTTAATGTTTACTCCATCCTATGACTATTCAACTTACCAGAACACTAATTTGTCCCATCATTTGACCATGTTATTAGAACACTGTATTAGTTCTCTACTCCCTATCGGTAAGTCTCAAGTTATTAAGCATGGCTCTGGGTGCATGCCATAATTGGAACTTTGCTTTCCCCGCTAATGAAATCTCCTTTGAACAGCAGCCTTGTACCTAGCCAGTAGCATCTAAGTACTTGTGGTTACTATATCTTTGCATGTGCTATTGTACCTGTCCCCATTCTTGTCTGCTTATTAACTTCAAAAATTAGCAACTTCTTCTGGAAAGCTCTCTCTTCAACCCTATTAAGTTTGCTTCTATTGTACTGTAATTTGTCTGCTTGTCCCTTACATGAGACTGAGCTTCTAGAGCCCAGTGACTTCTTTAGATTTCATTCTGGCTGTGTGCTGTTGAATTAAATGCCTGTGGGTTATGGAATAAGTATTGCTTGAATTGTAAATTAAATTTACAGTAAATGACGTTGTAGGAATTTCAGGAAAATTACATTAGTTTTTAAAGCATAACCCAAAAGATAGTATTTTTATTTTCTATATGTTTAGTATATACAGATGTATTTTTAGACAATTTTAAGCAATTTTGATTTATGTGTTGGTGCTCACTTTGGCAGCACATATACTAAAACCGGAATGATTTATGTGTTGAAGGTACTAGAAAATGTAAAAATGATTTTGATGCCTAATTTAATTCTTTTAAAAACAGAGTTAATTATCAGAACATTTCTATAGTATAACTTTATTTCCTTTTTTTTTTTTTTTTTATAGAGACAAAGTCTCACTTTATCACCCTTGATAGAGTGCCGTGGCATCACACAGCTCACAGCAACCTCTAACTCCCAGGCTTAGGTGATTCTCTTGCCTCAGCCTCCCGAGTAGCTGGGACTACAGGCGCCTGCCACTTTTCTGTTTTTGCAGTTCAGCTGAGGCTGGGTTTGAACCCACCACCTTCGGTATATGGGGCTGGCGCTCTACTCAATGAGCCACAGGCGCCGCCCTCCATGTTGATTTTTTATCCTTTCACTTTTTTTGTTATTTGATATGTGCCACCAAGGAAATCAGAGCTGGACATTAGTTAAAGCAGCAAAAACAAATTTTATTCAGGAACTGTATCAATAAGATAAAAGAGAACTAAGTATATAACTGGGCTCAGTTCCAAATGCAGCCAGGACAGACAAATGGGGATTTGTAGCCAAAGACCAAAGTGGCAGGGGAGGCCGCTTACTAAGAGAAAAAACAAGGGATAAGAGGGAATTGAGCTAAACTGTCTTGACAAGCCTGTTGCTGAAGGAAGGCCAGAAGGGTCAGTGACACCTAGGCATAGGTGGAGGTGAGGACATCAGATATCAAGGGTGGGAGATTCTGAGTAAACTGAGCTCACAGATTCTTGTGCAGTACTGGCCCAGGTACTGCAACTGGGTTCTTGAGAACATACACTGTTACCCTGTGCTAGGCAGTGAGTATACAGTGGGTAGCAATATTGTAAGTTAATTGTCATTTTAGTGCAAGGAACAGAGATGAACTTTGCTTTATATCTTTTATGTTAAAATAGAAGTTAATGGTGAGTGTGTCTTTTTAATATAGAAGTTATACAAATTGAGATGTTTAATTCCCTTACATTAGGAAAAGGAACATAGACTCGCTGCCAGTAGCAGTTGTTAGGGTGCTGGCCACATACGCCACGGCAGGTGGGTTCAAACCTGGCCCAGGTCTGTTAAACAACAATGATAACTAGCATTGTGGTGGGTGCCTGTAGTCCCAGCTACTTGGGAGGCTGAGGCAAGAGAGTCGTTTAGGCCCAAAAGTTTGAGGTTGCTGTGAGTTGTGATGCCACAGCAGTCTACTGAGGGCGACACAGCGAGACTCTGTTTCAAAAAAAAAAAAAAAAAAAGAAGAAAGAAAAGGAACATAATTAATAGGGAGAATTACTGCATCCATAGAGTTGTCAGACAGCAGGAAAAAAACATTAGCTACATTATAAGCTCTAGATGGGAATGGGCTTATATCTTTTCTTTATTTGTGCTTGCTTTACATTGTGTATGCTGTGCCTAGCCCAGCACATACCTGGCTAACTAATAGTTATTGGAAAATGTATTATTTCAGACAATTGAGAAGTATATTTAGGAAAAAAACTGTCCTTCATTTCACATTTGAAAGGCTGATTTGAATTTACCTAAATAACACCACCTTTATATATTTTGTTTTCAGTTTGTTTGTCTTCTTTGTTTCAGCTCACAAAACTATGACCCAATATATGTGTTGGTCATTACCAGCACACTATTAGTACTTAAGGAGCTTTTACTGTTAATAAAGCTTAACATTAGCCTTACTACTTTCAGTTGCTTGTTTAGACATACCTATTTTAAAATTTCTTTAAGCATAATTAGTAGATGACACTATCTTTTGTGAAGATTATGTTTAAATCTCATTCTTTTCATTGAATTGTACAGATCTATTACTTATATATAAAAAATACGAATTTTTATTAAAACTTGACACTTTAAAAAAAGCTAAGACAACAGCAATGTTAATCTCCGAGGTTATTTTAACTTTAATGATATTACAATAATGATTAACTTCTTAATAATTAAAAACCAAAACAATGTTGCAAATTTGGTTTAATTTTCAAGTATATTTTTGCTTGTTAATTAAGCTACTTTATATAGTAAATAAACAATTTCCTATTATGCAGTTTTTTAAAAGGAAGTATTAGTGTTCAAAAATCATCTAAAAACCAAGGTGATACCCACCAGATGGTGCTGTTTCATCTGTTTTTGTCTGTGACAGTAAGGATAAATAAATATGGAACATTTTAAAAGTATAAGGAAGATCTCTTAGAATTATTAGAGCATAGTATTTTGGGGGTAGATGAAGTCAGTAGATGGAAGCATTGCAATATAAATTATTGTATTCAGTATTCTGTTTATCTTAATAGAGGTAAAGACTGGTTATCAGAATTTGTGACAGAACCTGCTATTTAGTTTTAAGTGTGAAGTGAAGTTTTAAAAATGTTGACACATAAATAAATCCTATTTACTATCATAACTGAAGATGCATGAAAAATGAAATTATTAGAGAAGGTGTGTGTTAACAAAATTTGATTCAAGGTTTCTTTGTACTTTCTAGTAAATACTGTTACTATTTCACCGGGGTTACATAGTTATTTACAAGCTAAGGGAAACATTTTAATTATTTATATGTTCAGAATTATTTTCCAAATAAAAGACAGTTAGGCTTGAATTATTTTTGCAAGGAAGAAAGATGACTCTTCTGAATTAATTTGCATATTAGGAAGAGAGTGGTTTGAAAAGTTAACCAGCTGTTAAGAATATTTTTAGAATTTCTTTTTCTTTTTCTTTTTTATTTTTTTCAGGACAGAGTCTCACTCTGTTGCTCTGGGTAGAATGCCGTGGTGTCATCATAGTTCATAGCAACTTCAAACTCTTGGGCTCAAGAGATCCTCTTGTCTCAGCCTCCCCAGTAGCTGGGACTACAGGAGCCTGCCACCATGCCCAGCTAGTTTTTTCTGTTTAATAGAGATGGGGTCTCACTCTTGCTCAGACTAGTCTTAACTTCAGAGCTCAAGCAGTTTACCTGCCTTGGCTTCCCAGAGTCCTAGAATTGTAGGCCTGAGCCACGGCGCCCAGCCTATTTCTAGTATTTTAATATACTTCCAAACCCATTGTTGTCATCATTTTGCATCTGGCCATAAAGTGTAAAGGTATGTAGGTATGGTTATAAGTATTTGCCAAAGGCATTGTTGTCTATGCCAACCATGATTTTCCTGGCATATGTGAAATTAAAACATGTTTTTAAATCTTGTATTTGAATTTTTCCTTTGCAAAAATACATGTATAACTTTAAATTCAGTGTTCAAGTGTGTATAACAAATGACACGTCTCTATAAATTTAGATAGATTTTCGTGTAGTCTTATACTTTGAATGAATATTTTAATCAGAATTATAATAGAACCTTTGTAAGGTGACCACTTAAGGGACTTTAATAAACAGGTCAACTTAGAGGTAGTTAATGTAGGGAGGTGGTTAACTATGGAGGTTCTACTGTATATTAATATATGCCTAATTTTCAACCATAACTTTAAGATTAGGATCTATATAATACTTCATTTGTATTTGTTTCATAGCATTTTTTTTTTTAATTTTGCTTTGTAGTTTTAGAGTACATACATCAGATTACTTCTTTAAGAATAAAGGGATTTTGTTTGTTTGTTTGTTTTGTGGAGACAGGATTTCATTCTTTTGCCCAGGCTGGAGTGCAGTGACCTAATCAGCTCACTGCAGCCTTAAACTCCTGGGTTCATGTGATCCTTCTGCCTCAGCCACCAAGTAGCTGAGACTACAGGTATGCACTACAGGTAACCTCACCTGGTTAATTAAAAAAATTTTTTTAAGAGATGAGGTCTTACCATGTTGTTTAGGCTAGAAGAATCTGAAGTTCTTTATGCTTTGTTTCCCTTCTTCCACTTAGCATGGTGCCCTACATAAAGTAGATGCTATATATATATTTGTTGCATTAATGGTTTCGTCATTCCAAATACTAATATTATTATATAAAGGAAATAATTTTGATAGCTTTTCTTCCTTTTGGGAATTTCCATACTGGTGTTCTTCTTTTACTTTTCTGGTGTGACTTTTTTTTTTTTTTTTGTAGAGACAGAGTCTCACTTTATCACCCTTGGTAGAGTGCCTGTGGCGTCACACTGCTCACAGCAACCTCCAGCTCTTGGGCTCAAGCGATTCTCTTGCCTCAGCCTCCCGAGTAGCTGGGACTACAGGCGCCCGCCACAG
>CAUYON010085982.1:0-15286 GCA_963573935.1 Arctocebus calabarensis | reverse complement strand
TTCAGTTTTGTTAGGATGAAATGTTCTGTAGATGTCTGTTAAATCCAAACGTTGAATGATTAAGTTCAAATCCAAAATTTCTTTGCTTAGCTTCTTATTGGAGGATCTATCCAACACTGCTAAAGGGATGTAAAAATCTGTGACTACTATGGATCTGGAGTAAATGAAGTTGCTCATGTCTGTTTAAGTTTCTCTTGTAAATTGAGGTGCATAAATATTAATAATTGAAATATCATCATATTGAGTATTGCCCTTAACAAATATGAAGTGTCCATCCTTATTTTTCCTTACTTTTGTTGGTTTAAAGCCTATTGCATCTGGGAATAAAATTGCAACACCTGCTTTTTTCTGCTTTCCATTTTCCAGAAATATAGATGACCATCCCTTCACCCTGAGTCTATATTTATCTTTTAAGGTAAGATGAAATTCTTGTATGCAGTAGATATCTGCCCTAAGTTTTTGTATCCAGTCAGCCAGTCTGTGCCTCTTTAGAGTACAATTTAAGCCATTCACATTAACTGAGAATAATGATAGGCCTATTTGAATTTGGGGTATCGAATTTTTCAAAAGACCAGTGGACATTTTCAATCCTTTTGCCACTGTGGAAGCTGGAATTTGATCAAAATTTCAGAGTGAGTTTACTTTTGTCATGGAGAATTGCACTAGTCATTGTGGAAGAGAGGTCTGAGAATATCCTGGAGATCTGGTTTAGTTATGGCAAATTTCTTCAACATGGGAATGTCATTAAAGTATTTAATTTCTCCATCATAAATGAAACTCAGTTTAGCTGGATACAGGATCCTGGGTTGAAAGTTATTTTGTTTTAGGAGATTAAAAATCGATGACCACCCTCTTCTAGCTTGAAAGGTTTCAGCAGAGAGTTCTGCAGTTATTCTAATATTCTTCCCCTTGTAGGTTATGGTTTTCTTATGTCTGGCTGCTTTCAGAATTTTATCCTTCATATTAACTTTAGTGAAGTTAATTATGATGGCCTGGGGGATGTCTTATTCGGGTTGAATCATGCTATGGTTCTAAAACTGCCTACAATCTGCATTTCAGAATCTCTTGGCATGTCTGGAAAATTCTCTTTCATAATCTCATGAAGAAAAGACTCTGTGCCTTGTGAAGCTACTTCGTCAGCTTCAGGGATCCCTATAAGGTGAATATTGGTTTTCTTTGAATTATCCCATAGCAGTCTGAGAGAATGATCCATTTTTGGTCTCCACTTCTCTTCCTCTTGAGCATTTGGGAGCATTCAAAAGGTTTTTCATCTATGTTGGAAATCCTTTTTTTCTGCCTGCTCTATTCTGTTAGTGAAGGATTCTGCTGTATTTCTCATATCTTAGAAGGCTGCAAATTCTTTTCTCAGTATATCTAAATCTTTGATGATTTTTGTCTTGAAATTTATTGAATTCTTAAGACATCTTTTAAATGCTGTTAAATTTGGTTTGCTAGTATTTTGTTGAGAATTTCTACATCAATCAGGAATATTGTAGTTCTTTTTTTTTTTTTTTTGTAGTCCCTTTGTTTGGATTGGGTATCAATATAATGCTGATTTTAAAAAAAAATTTTGGAAGTATTCCCTCTACTTCAATTTTTGGAAGTATTTAATGAAGATTGATCTTAATTCTTTTTTAGTACAATTCTTCAGTGAAGCCATGTAGTCCTAAGGTGTTTTTATTTGTTCTTGTTGTTGTTTTGTTTTTGAAACTAAGTTTCACTCTGTTCCCCAGGCTAGAGTGGGTATAGTGCATGGTGTCATCAAAGCTCACAGCAACCTCAAATTCTCGGGCTCAAGCAATTCTCTTGCCTCAGCCTCCTGAGTAGGTCAGACAACAGGCATGCACCACCATGCTTATCTAGTTTTTATACTTTTAGTAGAGATAGGGTCTTGAAAATGCTCAGGCAAGTCTTGAACTCAAACAATCCTCCCTCCTCAACCTCCCATAGTGCTAGGATTATAAGCATGAGCTACCATAACTGGCCTTCTTTAGAGGTTTTTCATTACTCTTTTAATCTCCTTAATAGTTATTGATATATTCAGATTTTCTATGTTTCATTATTCAATCTTGGTACATTTTGTGGTTTTAGGAATTTATACATTTCTTCTAATTTATTCAATTTTTTGGTGTGCAATTATTCATAGTATTTTCTTATTTCTGATTGTTTAAGCATGTAATAAAAAATATTACATCAGCTGTAATATTCCATTTTTTATTTCTGATTTTAATTATTTGAATCTTCTCTCTTAGTTTGTCAGTTTTGTTAATGTTCTATTCTCTATTTCCTTTATCTCTGTCTAATGTTCATTTCCTTTTCCTTCCTTCTGCTTGTTTTGTATTTAGTTAATTTTTTTCTAGTTCCTTGAGGAGTAAAGTAAGTTTGTTGATTTGAGATCTTTCTTTATTTTATAATGTACATATTTGCAGCTATAAACTTCCCTCTGAGTACTGCTTTTTCTGCATCCATAAGTTTTGGTACATTGTATTCTCATGTTCATTTGTCTCAAGGTATGTTCTAATTTGCTTTGTGACTTCTTCTGTGACCCATTGATTGTTTAAGCATGTGCTGTTTCAATTCCATATATTTATGGATTTTACAATTTTCCTTCTATTGATTTCTAGTTTCATTTCATTTAGCTAAAATTTCCCATTTTCCCCATGTATGGTAACTTTAGAAGAAACTATTGGGTCATGACTATGTATATTATGTTCTTGTCGGGTGAAATATTCTGTATGTCTATTGAATCCAATAGGTCTATGGTGTTGTTCAAGTCCTCTATTTCCTTTTTTAATTTCTTTCAACAATGCTTTATAGTTTTGAGTTTAAAATTCTTTTGATTCCTTGGTTAAGTTTATTCTTAAGTATTTTTTTCTTTTTGAAACTATCTTAAATGAAATTGTTTCTTTAATTTTCTTTTCAGAATATTCATTGTTATTGTACAGAAACACAATTTTTGCATACTGAATTTGAATCCTGCAACTTTGCTGAATTTGTTTATTACTTCTAAAATGTGGTTTGTATGATTTTTAGAATTTTCTACATATAAGATGATGCAACAAATAATTTTACTTTTTTTTTTACAACGTTAGTGCCTTTTTTTCTTTCCTAGTTGCTCTGTATAGAATTTTAAATAGTATATTGAAGAGAAGTGGAAAAATTGGGAATCTTTTCTTATGCCTGATGTTAGAGAAAATCCTTACAGTCTTTCACCATTGAGTATAATGTTAGCTGTAGGTGATCCAATAGTTTTACTTATAAATTTTTAGCATTTTCTACATATAGGATCATGTAATCTGTCAATAAAGATAATTTCAATCCTTTTCCAATTGGTTACCTTTAATTTTTTCCTTGCTTTATTGGTCTGCCTAGAACTTCTAGTACAATGTTTGCTAAAATATCTTTTCTTAGCTGGACACGGTGGCTCTTGGCTATTATCCTAGCACTCTGGGAGGAGGCTGAAACAGATGAATTGTTTGCGCTCAGGAGTTCCAGACCAACCTGAACATAAGTGAGACCTCATCTCTACTAAAAATAGAAAAACTGAGGCAAGAGGATTTTTTGAGCCTGAGTTGGAGGTGGCTGTGAGCTATGACACCATGGCACTCTGCTCAGGGCGACAGCTTGAGACTCTGTCTCAAAAAACAAAGTGTCTTAGGTGACACCTGGAGGTGGCTGGTTCAAACCCAGCCCTGGCCAAAAACTGCAAAAAAAAAAAAAAAAAAAAAGAGTATCTTTTCTTGATCTTAGGTAGAAATCTTTCAGTTTATTAAGTGTAACCTTGGATGTGTGTGTGTGTTTTTTTTTTCATAAATGTCCTTCATCATGTTGAGGAAGTTTCCTTTTATTCCTAGTTAATTGAATGTTTTATCACAAAATGATGTTGGGCTTTGTCAAATGATTTTTCTGTATAAATTGAGGTAATCATGTGTGTATTTCCTTTTTTATTAGTGTAGTATATGGCATAGATTCATTCTTATCCTTGAATTCCTGGAATAAATATCACTTGCTAGTAATATATAATCCTCTTAATATGCTTTGGATTCAGTTTTCTAGTATTTTGTTGAGGATTTCTTTTTTAATTTTTTGTAGAGATGAGGTCTCACTCCTGCTCAGGCTGGTCTCAAACACCTGAGCTTAAGCAATGAACCCACCTCAGCCTCCCAGAATGCTAAGATTATAGATATGACTCACTGCACCTGGCTGATTCTTGAGGATTTTTTTTAATCTGTATACTTAAAAGATGTTGATTAATAGCTCTCCTTTTTGTTATGTCTTTATCTGGCTTTGGTTAATGGTAAATCTGGCCTCAAAGACTGAGTTAGGAAGTGGTGACTTCTCTTCCATTTTTGGAAGAGTTTGAGAAGTATTAGTATAAATTCCTCTTTAAGTGTTTGATATACTACACTTGATGATAGCCCAAAGACTGAGAAGGAATAAAATGCTTGACGTAATTCAGTAGTAATAACATCTTAATTGGGAGACTTTTGATTCAATCTCCTTACTTATTATAGTTATATTAAGATTTTCTATCTCCTATTGAGTCAGTTTTTTTTTTTTTTTTCAGAGAGAGTCTCATTTTGTCACCCTTGGTAGACAAAGGTGACATCACAACTCACAGCAACCTCAAACAATTGGGCTAAGGGATCCTCTTGCCTCAGCCTCCTGAGTAGCTGGGACTACAGGTACCACCACAATACCAGGCTATTTTTAGAGACGGGGTCTGATCTTGTTCTGGCTCATACTGGTCTCAAACATGTGAGCTCAGGAAATCCACTCCCCTTGGCCTCCCAGAGTGTTGTGATGGTGGGCATGAGCCACTGCACCCAATCTTGAGTCAGCTTTAGTAGTTTGTTATTTATAGGAATTCATACATTTCTTCTAGGTTATCTCCTTTATTGGTAGATAGTTGTTCATAGTATTCTGTTATACATTTTATTTTATTATATTGTATTTTTTAATTATTATTTTTTGAGACAGAGTGTTGCCCTGTCCTCAGGCTAGAATGCAGTGGCATGATCATAGCTTAGTGCAGCCTTCAAATCCTTGGCTCAAGCAATCCTCCTGCTTCAAATTCCTGCGTAGCTGGAACTACAGGTGTAAGTCACCATGTCCAATCCTATTTAAGAGGTTGTTAGTAATGTCCCCAATTTCATAGATGATTGTAGTAATTTGATTTTTTTTCCTGGTAAGTTTAGCTAATGATGTATCAATCTTGTTGATATTTTCCAAGAAGCAGCTTTATGTTTCATTTATTTTCTCTTTTGATTTTCCATTCCCTATATTATTTATTTATGCTGCCATCTTCACTATTTCCTTCTTTCTGATAGCTTTGGGTTTGGCTTGCTCTTATTTCCTAATTCTTTAAGATTTTGGATCAGCTTATTGTAATATAAGCATTTACATTTATAAATTTCCTTTTGATCAGTACTTTCACTGCATCCCATAGGTTCGCCATGTTGAGCATTTGTTTTCTTTTGTTTCAAGATATTTTTAGCTTTCACTTGTATTTTCTCCTTTGACCTTTTGACTATGTTAATTTCAAGTAAAAATCAGTATTTTGAGATGAAGTCTACCATTTTCCCTCCTTTGCTGGCAAATTAGTCAATTTCCCTTAGCTTTTTCTAAAAAATAAAGAATGCATTTATTTTCACATTTTTTTATTAAGTTATAAACACATAGATCATGGATATCCAGTTCTCCCAGCACCATTTACTGAATAGGGAGTCTTCCTCCAGTAGACGGTCTTCTTTGGTTTATTGAAGATTAGGTGGTTGTAAGTTCTTGGTTTCATTGCCTGGTTTTCTAGCCCATTCCAAATGTCTATGTCTCTATTTTTGTGCCAGTATCATGATGCCTTCACCAATATTACCTTATAGTACAGCCTAAAATCTGGTATGGTGATGCCCCCAGCTTTGTTTTTATTACTAAGAATTGCCTTAGCTATACAGCATTTTTTCTGGTTCTGTATAAAATGCAGAATAATTTTTTCCAAGTAATGAATATAGGATGTTGATATTTTAATAGGGATGGTGTTGAATTGGTAGATTTCTCTGGGAATTCTAGACATTTTAACAATGTTGATACTTCCCAGCCATGAGCATGGTATGTTCTTCCATTCGTTAAAGTCCTCTGTTATTTCCTTTCTTAGGGTTTCATAATTTTCTTTATAGAGGTCCTTAACTTCTTCTGTTAGGTATATTCCTAAGTGTTTCATTTTCTTTGGGGCCATGACAAAGGGAGTTGTGTCCTTAACTTCTCATCTTGGCTATTGCTGGCATATACAAAGGCAACTGACTTGTGGACACTGATTTTATATCCTGCGGCATTATTGTATTTTTTGATGACTTCCAAGAGTCTTGTGGTTGAGTCTTTGGGGTTTTCTAAGTATAAAATCATATCATCAGCAAAGAGGGAGAGTTTGACCCCCTCTGCTCCCATTTAGATGCCCTTTATTTATTTTCTCACCTAATTGCATTGTCTAGAATTTCCAGCACTGTGTTGAATAGTAATGATGACAGAAGGCAACCTTGTCTGTTTTCAGTTCTAAGAGGAAAAGCTTTCAGTTTAACTCTATTCAGTAAAATATTAGCTGTGGGTTTGTCATAGATAGCTTCAATCCATTGAAGAAATGTGTCACCTATGCAAAAACTCTCCAGTGTTCTAATTAGAAAAGGATGCTGGATTTTATCAAATGCTTTTTCTGCATTTGATCCTCTATTGAGAGGATCATATAGGTTTTGTTTTTGCTTCTGTTGATATGGTGAATAGCAAACATTTATGGATTTACCTATATTAAACCAGCCTTGCATCCCTAGGATGAAACTTACTTGATCATGATGTATGATTTTTTTTTTTTTACATTTGCACAAGAATGTTTATTGTAGCCCAATTCATGATTGCCAACTCATGGAAGCAACTCAAATGCCTGTCAACCCGTGAATGGATTAACAAATTGTGGTATGTGTACACCATGAAATACTATGAAGCCATATAAAGATATTTTACATCATTTATGTTTACCTGGATGGAGTTTGAACATCTTAGCAAAGTATCTCAAGAATGGGGACAAAAGTTTCCAATGTACTCAATACTATTATGAAGGACACTCATACAAATGATAAAACACAAATATAGTCTAGCAAGGTGGAGAACAAAAGAGGGAGGGCTATAGGTGGGAGATATAAGGCACTTCGTGGGATCTTACCTACCTAGTACAATGTAAGAGTGTATTCTAAAATAACTGAGTAAATTTCAAATGTCTTACCACAAAAAATAAGGTGATAGCAATGTTAATCAGTTTGATTTAAGAATTCCACACTGTATATTAAATCATCACGTTGTACCCAAGGTATACAGTTATGATTTTAATTAAAAATTAACAAAAAAAGAGAAAGTTTTAGACTGGTGCTGTGGCCAAGGCAGGAGGATTGCTTGAGACAGGAGGTTAAGACAAGCCTGGAAAACACATAAAGAGCTTGCTTCCATAAACAATTTTTTTTTTTAAATTAGCAGGGCATGGTGTGTGCCTATAGCTCTAGTTACTTGGGAGGCTGAGACAGAAGGATCACTTGAGCCCAGAAGCTTAAGGCAGTAGTGACCTATGATCATACCACTGCACAGAGCAAGACCCTATCTCAGATGTATGACTTTTTTGATGATAAGCTGTAATTTATTGGCTATAATTTCGTTGAGAATTTTTGCATCTACATTCATTAGTGAAATTGGTCTAAAGTTCTCCTTTTTAGTTGGGTCTTTTCCTGGTTTTGGTATCAGGGTGATGTTTGCTTCATGGAATGTATTCAGGAAGATTCCTTCCTCCTCAATTTTTTGAATATTTTCTGCATTATGGGAATAAGATCTTATCTGAAGGCTAGATAGAATTCTGCTGTGAAACCATCCAGACCAGGGCATTTTTAAAAATAATTTTATTAAATCATAATTGTGTACATTGGTGCAATCATGGGGCACAATGTGCAGACTTCATAAGGGCAAGTGATCCCATCTCAGGGTGGGAAAAGGACTTGAAGAGAAATTTCTCTAAAGAAGACAGGTGCACGGACTACAGACACATGAAAAAATGCTCACCATCCTTAATGATCAGAGAAATGCAAATCCAAACTACTTTGAGATATCATCTAACTCCAGTAAGATTAGCCCACATAACCAAATCCCAAAACCAGAGATGTTGGCATTTGTTTTTGTTGTTGTTGTTGGGAGACTTTATTGTTTCTTTGATCTCAGTGCTTGAAATTGGTCTGTTCAGGAGATCTGTTTCATCTGGGCTAAGTCTGGGGAGAGAATGTGATTCCCAATATTGATTCATTGCCTTCACATTGTCAAATTCCTGGGCATAAAGTTCTCGTAGTGTTCAAAGACAATCTCTTGTATTTTTGTGGCATTAGTTATTATTTCCCCTTTGCCATTTCTGATTGAGCTTACTCTGACATAACTGAGGTTACTAGAAAACTGGATACACACATGTAAATATGACTAGGCCCACACCTTTTTCCACTCACAAAAATTAATTCAAGATGGATAAAGGACTTAAATTTAATGCATGAAATGATAAAATCCTCAAAGAAAGAACAGGAAAAACACTGGAAGATATTGGCCTGGGGAAAGACGTTATGAAAAAGACTGCCATGGCAATAGCAACAATAGCAATAATAAATAAATAAGATTTAATTAAACTGAAAAGCTTCTGTATAGCCAGGGAGACAACAACTAAAGCAAATAGACAACCTACCCAAAGGGAAAAGATATTTCAATATTTTAAATCAAAGAAAAGCTTAATAACTAGGATCTATATATAACTTAAATTAATCCACAATAAAAAAAAAAAAAAAAAACAATCCCATACATCAGTGGGGAAGAGAGCTGAACAGAACCCTCTCTAAAGAAGACAGACAAATGGCTAGCAAACACATGAAAAAATGCTCATCATCCATAATTATTAGAGAAATGCTAATTAAAACCACCCTGAGATATCATTTAACCCTAGCAAGAATGGCCTATATCACAAAAATCTCAAAACTGCAGATGCTGGTGTGGATGTGGAGAGAAAGGAACACTTTTACACTGCTGGTGGGACTGCAAACTTTTTGGAGGGAAGTATGGAGAAACTTAAAAGAACTCAACCTAGACTTCCCATTTGATCCTGCAATCCCAACACTGGGCATCTATCCAGAAGGAAAAATAAAAAAAAAACTTTTATAATAAAAACACTTGTACTAGACTGTTTATTGCAGCTCAATTTACAATCACAAAAATGTGGAAATAGTCTAAATGTCCCTCAACTCAGGAATGGATTGGCAAGCTGTGGCATCTGTATATCATGGAATATTATTCAGCCATTAAAAATGGAGATTTTGTAGCATTTGTATTAACCTATGGAGGTGGAACACATTCTTACTGAAGTGTCACAGGAATGGAGAAACATGAATCCTATGTATACAACTTTGATATGAGGACAATTAATGACACAGTGGGGCATGGGGGATGGGGAGAGCAGACAGAGAGAGAAGGAGGGAGGGGTGAGGGAAAGGAAAAGAAAAAAAAGAAAAGAAAATAGTGACTAATTCTCACATAAATTGGATTTAATTTTTACCAAAGTGCATTACTTGAATATTAATCTTTAATTCAACATGTTAATAAGTTGTTTAGGATATTGCATCCTCATTTATAAGTGAAATACGTTTGTAATTTCCCTTTATAATAATATATTTTTTCCAATTTTAATATCAGGTTTATCCAGATGAAGTAGAATGATTTTGAAGTATTTCTTCTTTTTATATTTTCTATAAGATTTTGATGATCTGTTTTTTAAAATTATCTTTTATTGTTATTTATAAATATTAGTTGTCTATTTTTTGAGACTTTGGAAAAAAATAAGAAGAAGGTAACTGATGACTCCATACTGAACCTCAGAGTCAAAGCATTCTATGAGTAGACATAGGTTTATCTGACAATATGAATGTTAATTTTTTTGCATTATTATTATTATTACTCAATATTTCATTGCAGCAATTGTATGATTTCTTTTCTGAATGTATTTATCTTCATTCATTCTTTATGAGGTTTTTGTTTCTATTACTTATCTTGAACATTGTTATTATTATTAAACTTTAAGCCTTTTTAATTTTGTGAAGGCAAAAAGTGGAAACCAAATAAACGCATGTGTACGTATAGAGAAAATGAAAGAAAAAACACATAGATGATTTATACATTTATGCTTTTATGGGGTACAATGTGCTGATTTTAAATACAATTTGGAATGCTTAGATCAAGCTAGTTAATATGGCCTTCACTTCATTTACTTAATTATTGTGTTAAGACATTTATACTCTATACTTAACAGATATGACATGTACCCTTGCAATATGCACCATAGGTATGATCCCACCATTTACCCTCCCTCCATCAAACCTTCCTCCTCCCCTTCATCCCCCTCCTCTTCCCTCCATTATCCTGGGTTATAGTTGTGATTTATCTTTCATGTGAAAGTGTGAGTGATTATAAATTGGTTTCATAATAGTACTGAGTACCATAATAGTACTGAGTACATTGGATACTTTTTCTTCCATTCTTGAGATACTTTACTAAGTAGTATATGTTCCAGCTCCATTCATGTAAACATAAAAGAAATAAAGTCTCCATCTTTTTTTAAGGCTGCCTAGTATTCCATGGTATGCATATACTACAATTTATTAATCCATTCATGGGTCGGTGGGCACTTGGGCTTCTTCCATGACTTGGAAATTATGAATTAAGCTGCAATGAACAATCTGGTACAAACACATTTGTTGTGAAGTGGTTTTTGGTCTTTTGGATATATACCTAGTAGAGAAATTGCAGGATTGAATGGCCAGTCTATTTTTAGATCCCTTAGTAGTCTCCAAATTTCTTTCCAAAAGGAACATATTATCTTGCATTCCCACCAGCAGTGCAGAAGTGTTCTCTTTTCTCAACATTTCACATATTTGTGAATTTTCCAATTTTCATTCTTTCATTGATTTTTCATTTTATTTCATGTATTAGGAAAAGATATTTTGTATGATTTCCATCTTTTAATATCAAGACTTTCTAGTGGTCTATTATATGGTCTGTCCTAGAGAATATTCCATGTGTGCCTGAAAAGAATGTGCATGCTGTTGTGTGTGTGTGTGTGTGTGTGTATGTGATTTCCTGGAGTGTTCTATATATGTCTCTTAGGTATAACTTGGTTCATAGTGTTAGTCAAATTCTCTATTATCTTTTGATCTTCTGTCTAGTTATTCTATCCAACATTGAGAGTGGGATGTTTTTTTCTTTTTGAGATAGGGTCAAAAGAGATATTGCCCAGGCTGGTCTTGAATTCCTGGCTTCAAGGTACCCTCCCATTTCAGCCTCCCAAGTAGCTGCAATTACAAACATGAACCACTGCACCCAGTAAGGGTTGGAGGTTGTTATTTCTAGATATAATTTCAGAACTATACGTTTTCCCCTTTAATTTGTTATTTTTTGCCTCATATATTTTGGGGCTCTGTTCTTAGGTGTTTTAATAATTGCTATATTGAAGAATTTGGTGGAATGAGACTTTAAGAAATACATAACATCTGTCTTTGCCTCTCACAAAATTCTTTGGCTTGAATTACATTTTTTCTGATATTAGTTTATCTATCTCAGCTCTCTTTTAATTACCATTTAGAGTATCTTTTTCTGTCCTTTGGTGTTCACTTTTCTTGTGTCTTTAAATATAATCTGAGTGTCTTATTTTTTATTATAAATTAATATGAGAGTACAAATATTTAGGTTACATTGTTTTTAATTTTCAGATAAATTTCAAGTTGTAGTGGAGCCCTTCACCAAGGGGGCGTGCTGAACACTCTCACATTGTGTACGTTAGCTGAGAACCTGCCAATTGCCCTCCATCCTTCTCCTTGTTGTCTCCCACCTCTTCTCTCCTTTCCCTTTTCTCCCTCCTCTCTCCTCCCCGCTGCTTGACTATATTTTTGTTTTTTTCTTTCATGTGGGCATGTAGTTGTTTATATTGGTATCTTAATAGTATTGAGTACATTGGATACTTTCTTTTCCCATTCTTAAGATACTTTACTAAGAAGAATGTGTTTCATCTCTATCCAGGTAAACACAAAAGATATAAAATTTCCATCTTTTCTTATGGATGAATAGTACTCCATTGTATACATATATCACAGTTTGTTTAATCCACTTATGGGTAGGTGGGAACTTTGGTTGATCCCACATCTTGGCAATTATAAATTGAGCTGCAATAAATATTCTGGTTCAAATGGTAAAATGATTTTTGTTTTTTCTGGGTAGATACCTAGTAATGGGATTGCAGGGTCAAATGGTAGGTTGACTTTTAGTTCTTTGAGAATTTTTCATACTTCTTCCCATAAAGGTTGTATTTGTTTGCAGTCCCACCAGCAGTACAAAAGTCTTCCCTTGTCTCTGCATTTCCACCAGCATATGCAGATTTGGGATTCTGTGTATAGGCTAGTCTCACTGGAGTTAGTTGATATCTCAGAATGGTTTTGATTTGCATTTCTCTGATGATTAGGATGATGAGCATTTTTTCATGTTTTTTTTTTTTGACATTTGTCTGTAATCTTCAGAGAAGTTTCAATTAAAGTCTCTTGCCCACTTATAAATGGAGCTGTTTGTTTATTTCTTGATTAACTGGAGTTCTCTGTAGAGTCTAGCTATCAGTCCTTTGTCAGATTTACAGCATACAAATATCTTCTCCCATTCTAAAGGCTGTCTGTTTGCTTTAGTTGTGGAACCCTGTGCAGAAATTTTTAGGTTGGTCATGTCCCATTTATTTATATTTGGTATTGATGCAATTGCCAAGGGGGTTCTTCTTCATAAAATCTTTTCCTAGGCCAATTTTTTCAAGCATTTTCTCCCACACTCTCTTCTAGAATTTTTATTGTTTTTTGTCTTAAATTTAAATCTATTATCCAGCAAGAGACAATTTTTGCCAGTGGTGAGATGTGTGGGTCCAGTTTCAGTCTTCTACATGTGGCTAACCAGTTCTCTTAGCACCATTTATTAAATAGGGATTATTTTCCCTAGTGGGTGCTTTTGTTTGGTTTATTAAGATCAGATGGAAATATGTGGCTGGTTTCATTTCTAGGTTCTTTATTCTATCACATAGATCTATATCTCTGTTTCACGGCAGTATTATATGCTATTTTTATCACTATAGACTTTTAGTGTAACGTGAAATCTGGTACCATGATGCCTCCATATTTGCTTTTATTTTTTAAAAATGTATGGGCTATTTGGTTTTTCTCTGTTTCCATATGAAATAAAGTACTATATTTTTAAATTCTTCAAAGTATAATGTTGGTGCTTTAGTGGGGAATGCATTAAATCTGTAGATTGCTTTGCTTAGTATGGACATTTTAACGATATTGATTCTTCCCAGCCATGAGTATGGTATATTCTTCCTTTTGTTAATGTCTTCTGCTACTTCTTTTCTGAGGGTTTCATTGTTCTCATTATAGAGAACCTTCACACTCTGTGTTAGATATATTTCCAGGTATTTCATCTTCTTTAGAGCGTTGGTGTCTTTGATTTTCTTCTCAGCTTGACCGTTATGAGCATAAATGAAGGCTATCAATTTGTGAACACTGATTTTGTGTCCTGAGGCATTACTTTATTCCTTTATCACTTCTAAGAGCTTTGTAGTTGAGTTCCTAGCTTATAATATCATGTCATCTGCAAAGAGTGAGAATTTGCCCTCCTCTCTCTCCATTTGAATACCCTTGATCTCATCTTGCCTGTAAAATTAGTCTTTTATAGACAGCTAATATTTAGATCATTTTTTTATCCATTTTCCAATTTTGTCTTTTTATTGGAGAACTTAATACATTTATGTTTAAAGTAGTTACTGACAAGGTAGAACTTAACTCTTCCATTCTGCTATTGGTTTATGATCTGTCTTGTTATGGATTGAATTGTGTTCCTTCAACATTTATTTGTTAATGTCTTAATTCCTGATACCTCAGAATTTGACTATATTTACAAAAGGTCCTTTCTAGGAGACAAGCAAGTGAAAATGAAGCTATTTCAAGTGGTTCTAATTTACTCTGACTGATGTAGGAGGAGGAGATTAGGACATATTAAAAGACACTAGAGTCTGCATGCTTAGAGAAAAGACTATATGAGGGCATAAGAAGGGGAGCCATCAATAAGTCAACAACAGAGGCCTTAGTAGAAAGTAAACCTGAAACACTGTGATCTTGGACTTCTTGTCTCCTGAAGTCTGAGAAAATACAAATCTGCTATTTAAGTTACCCAGTATGTGATATTTTGTTATGGCAGCCTTATCAAACTAATACATATCTTATATCATTTTTATTCCTTGTTTCCTTCATTTGTGCTTTCTTTTGTGATTAATTGATCTTTTTGTTAGCATACCATTTGGTTCCCTATATTTTTCATTTTCTATATACTTTTTAGTTTTCCCTTTATTGGTTACCCCAGGGATTACAGTTAACATATGAGCTTTACAATACTCAACTTTGAATTGATAACAACTTAGTTTCAATAGTATTCAAAACCTGTGGTCCTTTCCAGCTCTGTGCTCCTTTATGTCATTATTGTCACCAAATTACATCTTTATACATTGTGTGATCACTAACATAGCTTTAAAATTATTATTTTATTCATTTGTCTTTAAAATCCTTTAAGAAAATAAGTTTACAAACCAAATATGCAATATCAGTTCCTTGCTTTTCTGAATGGTGAGTCCTGGCCATTTTTCATCTGTTCAATTGACTTCAGTAAAGAAATAATAGCATAGGGTGAAATTCAAAGTAAGCCTTCTGGAACAGTAGATAAGGATAAGGGTGTAGTCAAATAAATCTGGAGTCAATTTCCAGGTCTGTCTATTTTTCATGATGTGACCCTTGACTTTTTTTGAAAATTTTTAATAAATTATAATTGTGTACATTGGTGCAATCATGGGGCACAATGTGCTGACTTTATATACATTCTGAAATATTTTTGTTGAACTATTTAACATAGCCTTCATGGTCTTTTAATCACTATATGAAAACATTTATATTCTACATTTAGTAATTTTCACCTGTACCCTTCTAAGATGCACCGTAGGTGTGATCCCACCAATCACCCACCCTCCACCCATCCTCCCCCCACCCCTCCCCTCCCTTGCCCCTTTCCCCATTTCTTGTGCTATAACTGGGTTTTAGCCTTCATATGAAAGCTATAGATTAGCTTCATAGTAGGGCTGAGTACATTGGATACTTTTTCTTCC